>JANTPZ010090115.1:0-67151 GCA_025593235.1 Vachellia pachyceras | reverse complement strand
TTTCTTATTGCAGTTTCATGGTTAGAATTCTCACCGAAGTGATCTCTGTAAACTAGAAATGACATGATGAGGATGATTGTCAGTACACCATAGCTTTGAAGTGATGAAGAGCTCGTCTCTTGATTTGATGAGGCCAAGCTTAAGTGCTTCATCTATTGCATTCCCTAGAGACTCTTCTGATCCATAAAACGTGGCTGTGTCAAAGTGTCTATACCCAAGCTTGATAGCCTCAATGATCACCGTCGTCGCCAGCGGCGTGGGGGCGGCGGTCCCAAAACCAATCACCGGCAGGCTGCGGTTGTCGGAGAGAACCAGGTGAGGAACATTTGTTGCAGACATTGATCGGAAGTTGTAACTGAGAGAATTTGGGAATTGCTATGTGTAGACAGTGGGGAAGTGTAGAGTTTGGGAATTGCTATGTGTAGACAGTGGTGAACTGTAGAGAGACGTTTGTGACTCAGAACTGGCTTAGTGCATGAATTACACGTACTCAATTCTTGGGAAAAGGAAATCAGAGTTGACTCAGTTGGGCCCCACTTTATTTTTAATCTATTATACAGAATATTTTTAAAAGTCAAATGCACGTTCAACATTATTTTTCTATAAAACGATATAATCTTATTCATATAATTACCTCGATTTATGTAAAAATAATTTTTTACCGTATTTTCAAACGGGCACATTGTTGGTAAGCTCAACCCTTTCCAAAAGTTTAGATATATAAAAAAATATAGATTTAGTCTATAAGAATGTGGCTTAGTGAATAAGGCTTAGAATTCTAACTAAATATACTATTCATATTTAATGTGGAACAGTATATCTAATATGACTTGTCTTTTTTTATATAGGTATTGCCTCATTCTATTGCCCTTTTTGTCTCTATTTTTACGTAGCTTTTAAATTAAAAATATGTTCTGAAGTCTATAGATGTTGGTACTTAATACATATTTTTACGTTGGTTTCTTTGAATTAAAAATAAGGAAGTAACATAAGATGCAAGACTATGTATATGATTCCCCCTCCTATCTCTCTTTTCACTTTTCTCCTCAATTTTAACTTTAAATTTTAAAGGCCCTTTACAACAGATTTTATATTTTTACATAATCTAAATATTTTTGCTCTTATAACCATAAAAATACATTAACTATAGCTCGCAACTTCAATTAAAAATTAAAATAAATTATTTAACTGCCATTATTTTGTTTTACCTGTCTACGTACAAGTGACATTAACTAAAATGAATCTTACATCCTCCAATTATTTTCAACTCACTTAGTTCTTATTGTTTGAAGCTATACTTGAATTAGCGGTGGAAAAAAAGACTTTTACAAAAGTTAAATTTGGGTAAATGTTAGATAGTATAGTGCTGATTTAAATTTGGATTAATTTTTATACAAAAGATGGCCCTCAACATTTAATTTCTTCTCCCTCTCTCTCGCTCCACTCTTCATTATTGAAAACCCTTTTCTCTTCAAGGTGGAAAAGTAAAAAACAACCAGTTTTTGTTTATGTCTTACCATGGCTTTTTTTTTTTTTTGATACAACTTACCATGGCTTTTCATGTAAAAGCCAAATTGCCCATCCAATAAAAACATAATTAAAAAAAAGTCAAATAGTCACTTTGGGCCATTGAGATGCAAATTTGGGCCTCCAAACACACTCTTGTTTTGTCGGACTGTATATTGTAAATTTGTAATCCATTGACAAATTAAGTGCAAATAAAAGCCATGTCTTAAAAAAAAAAGGAATGTAGAGCTTGAAGACGTAGGCCCAAATCCTAGACCATGAAGTAGCCCAATAAGAGAAATGTGCATTTGCAACGTATATTTGTTGATTTTTCTAAATTATATTATTTGAAAAAACCATGATAAATAAAATCATTAACAATCTCAAAAATCCAAATGTATTTATTTTCAAATCTTTGTAGCCATATGGTGTTATTGCATTGAAAACTTTATGATGTTATTATACTAACAATTATATTTTTTTTCTTATCTATATATTATTATATAATATGCCTTTAACTATATTTTATCAAATTTGTTAACGTTTCGATAATCATGAAATTTGAGACCCGATGATTTTTTTTTTTGCCATTCAACTTTTAAAATATTGCTAAGCCTTTTGAATTTTAAAAGTTTTTGGGATTTGAATAATGCAATTTTAGTACACCAATGCAATTAATCATTTTAAGTGAACGTGGATCTTTTCTTTTCTTTTTAGGAAGAAACTTTTGTTTGGTGCCACCGACCAACCTATCACAAATGAGCAACCAAATTAAAAGCATCTTCTAAAGCACTTTCTAATTCCTAAGGTTTTAACTTTTCAATTTCATATTGCCAACAAGTCATCTTTCCCTTTCTCCCAAAACATACTCTCTCAATGCATTACCCACAATTATCCACTTTGGAAAAAAAATCATGCACCAAAAAGTTAATTCAATAGAGAATGATATAATTAATACTCTGCATGAATGTGGATTTGAAATAGGAAAATCTTAAATAAATCCAATCGAAATATAAAAATCTTAATTTAGATCTACACTTTTATCAAATTTTTAATAAGGTATGTATATCTTATTTAAGTTTTTGAATTTTGTGATTTTACTTATATACCATTTTTTAATGTCTTTTTTTAAACCTGTTCTCTCCTAGCTCATTTTTTCCGACAAAACCTTTTCTTCTTGCTCTATACCTTCGTTTTGTTTCTAAATTTGTTTTGGAAGTGTGTGTGGGGGTGTAAGATAGTACCTCTTCACCGTTATAGCTACTAAGCTGTTCATACGATTTGTTCCTCACTCGTGTATTAAAAAGGAAAAAATAATTAAACAGTGACTAAAATTGTAAAGAGTTTAAAAATGAGATAGCAAAAAAAATTAAGAAAAAAATAGTGATCTACAAATTCTCATCTAAAATGACATTTTTGTATAGAACTTTAAGGACAAAATTTTGGGAAGATTCAGAACAAAATAGCAATTTGTAAATTAGGGTTAAAAGAGAATTGTTAAAACATATTATCAGGGATTGTAATTAAAAAATAGGCACACGCACCTGCCTTCAATTTTGATTTTTAATTATAGAGGAATTATTGTCTTTTAACACCATTCAGAAATCTCTACTCACGTGCTTTATTATGGATTTGATAAAAGTGTATACCCAAATTAGAATTTGTACATTTCAACCGGATTTCATAAGGATTTTCCCATTTGAATTTCTCATTATCAATAATAAGAACTTTACTAGTCTTCCTGTTTCAAATATAAAAGCCAATGCAGGGATTTGCTTTTGATTGAAAACGTAAGATCTAAATCCACTTTATTTTTCAAATTTACAATTTATTATTTAAATTATTTGTATTGATTGCACTCATTAAACATGTTTTCAAAAGGGAGTAGCTTTCATTTCAATGCAAATTATTAAAAGGTATTTTATGAAACTAACATATATTTCTTACACATAACTAATTCAACTAACATTAGCAATATACATAAATTAATTATTTTTCACTTAGACCAGTTGAGCTTTAGAAACTTATCATGAGCAGGACATACTTTCAATCTTAAACTTGCATAGCAGTGAAATTTGACTGCACCTGAGATCTCATTCCACTATTTTTTAAAAAAAAAAGTTATAGTTTTATGGTCCTAAATGTAAAATGGCTTTTTGTAGTACAAATTGCATTATAAAAAAAATGTCTTACATTTAGAATCATAACAGCGTTTTTTAAATTAATTATTTTGTAGGGAATTAATACATGGTTTAAGCGAAGGGATTTAATTATCCAAAAGTTCAAAGATGAGTGAGGAGTACACAATGATAAGTTCTAAGTGTAAAAAAGTAATCCTAATTTGTCATCAAGACTATTTAGTGATTAAGTCATTAGCTTAACTTATGACGTTATAGTAATTCCCTTATTCTTTTGAGAAATTACCATGATGCTCCAGGGAAGTAATTTAAACACTTTAAAAATTCAATAACAACAATTGAGAAAGCAATGCAACGATAAGTTTCAATATATAAAATAACAAGAGTTTCATTAGTGTTCATTTATCATTCAGAATTTTTGGTAATTAAGCCACATTCTTGATACATGTATTTGGATTGCTTATTATTTACTAGGGTGGTGGAGCATGAAAGTTGAAAATACTTGGTCGGGAGTTTTGAAACGTGTCAAATTCGTATTAACCAAATGTAGACGTGACATTGTATATATTCTTTATGGTAATGCAATGTCACGATCAGAGTTCTCACAATAATTGCTTTATTTTTTTGTATTTACATTACTTTCTTTTAATAATAAAGACATAAATATCTCGGAAGTCAAACATACACCAATTTAATTGTGTTCCTTGTGATGCTCATGCAGTGCACTAGATATTTCCTCATCGTCCTATAATGAAAGAACAAATGACCGTCATACATATGAAAATGGAAAGAAAAAAAAAGACCACATTTTCTTATTTTGAATTTTAATTAATTTAAGTTTTTTAATGAATTTAATTATGAACTCTATGGTGAATTTGATTGAAAAAGTTGACAACTTTTTTATATACGTATATGATCGGGTAGATTTGAATATTATTCGGTCTAATTAATGGTAGCTCTCCCCCAAAACGTACTGATATATTTTGCATCAGTTACTTTTGAATAACTCTAAGTAATTATTCTTTTGTGGAATGACTTATTTTATGAAAAAAATAAAATAAAATAAAATCCCATATGTATATCAATGTAATGCCTCTTTTCCTAAATATTTATAATTGGAGATAGTAATTGAATTTTTTAAGTTCTCTAAATTTGGCAAGAGAGGAAAGTGAAAGATTATTGGTGTCATTCCAACGTGTTCAAAAGAAGGGCGGTTGGTGATGTTGATTGGATATTCATGCATTGAAGGGAGCGTCTAAAGGTATATTCAAGACGAAAAGTTGATCATTTAGTCTCAAGAAGAAAAATTAATCATTTAAAATTAAGTCTTTAAACTTTGATGTGGTAGGACACAAATTTTTAAGTTTAATCATTTCTCCATATTTTATAAAATAAATTATAATCACTAAAGTTATTATTTATTGAATGTTAGAAACTTAATATTTTAAATGATTAAAACGATAGAGATTAATTTATATTGAATCAAAATTTAGAGATTTTCATCAACACAAGAATATAGAAACTGAGTTAGATTAAATCAAAATTTACAGAATACTTAATTATTGAACCAAAGCTACATGAATCAAATGGTTAATTTTTCCTAACTAGCGTTCATATCCTTTTCCTCCAAGGTTTTATTTTTCAAAAGTGAAGAGATTTTGATTTGAAATATACTTTTGAGTAAAAAGAGAGACACATGGCCCTAATTTTTTTTCCCAAGTAGGTATTATTATTGTAAAATTAATATTATCTCTAGTCTTTACTATAAGAGTTATTTTCTAAAAAATTAAGAAAGTTTATTAACTTATATATTTATCATTTTTAAAATTAATTTGTTTGACCGATAAATTAACATATAATCTATTAATACATATTAGTATTTCATAATGTATATTATAATTAATTAATTTATTTAAATTTTTTAATCAACCAAAATAAGAGTGAGCAATTTTTTACCATCTATGTTTTCTTCTTTTATGCAAATATGAATAAAAAAAATCATTTCTATCAACTTTTTTCTTTTTCCCATTCTATTTTCTCTTGTATTTTTTCCTTTTTCATCTAAGCAAGGCATTTTTACTTTTTCTTGCCATTTATTCTCTTTTAAACTCATCTAATAAACCATTATAGAAGCATTAATGAAAATAATCAAGTAAAGTCGAATCAGAAATTCAACCGACACAATGTCAATCTCGCAGTGTAAGACTCGTTAGACATTAAGTCTCATATGAGAAAAATATGTTGTAAGCAAAAACCCTGAACTTTAAATCATATCAGTCTGTTGCCAGAATACTTGTTAACATGATCTAAAAAAGTGTTAAATATCGGATGATGCTATAAAAATAATTACAAACTCAAACTTTCTAAATAGAAAAATTAATTTAAGAGAATAACAATAGTTAGGCTCAATTATGCTAAAATCTAAGCCGCTAAACCAATTTTTCCCCTACAATACACATACTTTATATCGATGATATTGATAGTCACTAGTCACTACTTAATATTTCATTATATTTCTAAAAAAAAGAGAGGTTAGGCGCCGTTAATTGTTGTTGAATTAACATTATTTATAAACATATTAAAATCTCTCTCCAAAACATAGTGCGTTTTGAAAGGAACATAAACTATAAATATATTAATGTTAAGATATCTGCCAAACTCTAGCTTCCAATAATGCATTAATTAAAAAAAAAACCAGAACATGCCTTTGTCCTTTTGTCGTGTGTGTGTGTATATTCAATATAATCCCAAAATTAAAGGAAAAGCAAGATCCCATGATGTTTTGCTCTCTGAGACGACAACAACAATAAAATACCTTGATTTTTTTTACCTTTTGTCACAAACCATTCAATAATTAATCCAATTGGTTAAAACAAATGAAAAAAGAATACCCTTCATTGTTTTTTCATTTGTTCTTATCTGAATGCTTAATGTCCCTTATTTGAATTCATAATTGCTCCATTCTTTCTTTCCTTTTTACCTGAAATTGCTCCATTGTCAAAGGCTACATCCAATTAACTTTGATATATTCTATCTAAGGCTGTGTTTATTGTTTTTTCTTAATAAAAAAAGTCATTTTACCTTTCTTTTGTCTTAACGTTTTTTAATATTTATAAGTTAATTCAGTTAGGCTATTAAAAAATATTAGCAACAAAAATAATATTTCAAGTATGAAGGGGTAGAGTAGCATTTATGACATCATATCATTATTTATACTGTATTCAACACTCCCTAATGTTATTTTTCAATTACATCTAAAACCCTAATCTTATTTACGATACCCTAAACCTTAAAGCATAAGAAAAATGATATCAAAATGTTGTATCATAAATAAAATTAGGATGCTAAATGCAACTAGAAAATAATATCACGGTACTACTTTATCTAATATACAAATTAAATATCTCATATATAGTATTTGAACGATTACTCAAAAAAAAAAAACAGAAGATAAGCGTGTATATGCTTATTTTCAAGTGAACAACAAAAACTACTTAATTTGTACATAAACAATAGAAATTTTAAATAAAGAAAAATATATGATATTTTATTTTGCAGAAAGAAGTTTTAAGAAAATTATTGAAAAATCTCCTGTTGTGAAATTTTTCAACCATTTTTACACGACGATCAATAATACTACTCCTTCATGATATAAATAATAATAAAATCTTGTTTATAATGTGAATTACAATAGAAATGAAATTTTATGTTTGAAGATATTTTCTAATGTTAATTTGCACCAAAACAAATATAAAAACTGCTTTGAAAAGATTGAAATGGTTTCTTAAAAAATTGAGTATCATTCAGGTTACTTTGAAAAAGGGGGAAAAATTAAACCAAACATAAACAAAGCTGAGAAATGATATGACTATAATTCTTAACTCAAAAGATTCTGCAGCAAAACAAGAAATCACTATACATCTCTACAAACAAGGAAAACAAAAACAAAAGAAAAGGAAAGAACAAGAAAAACAGAGAGGAAAAGCTCTGTTTCCATAGTGGTGAAACACAGAGGGAGACAAAATCTTACAATACAAGAAGCAGAAAACAAATTGAACGAACTCTTTTCATTCTACATAACAGAACAAGCATTAGGGTTTTCATCACTGAAGAAAGAAGCGAGCTTCTCATCAGGATCATGAGGGCTTGGAAGTGCTTGGGCTGTATTCCTAACATAACCAGAAGGAGCCTTCTTGTCATAAGCCTGAGCCACATAAGGATATGCCACTAAGTTATAGGGTATGTATGGCCAAAACTCTGCCCTCTTCCCTGTGCTCTTCACTTTCTTTAACACCTTGTTTGGATCCACATATCCTGTCACTGTTACTTTGCTTTGCTTCCTGTTCACATCCACTTCCTTCACCCCTGTTTCAACACCAAATAGAGAAAGTAATTTTATGCTGGTCTGGTTTGCATAACATCAGTTTACATATTATAAACAACAAACCAAATATGCCCTTAATTTCCCTTCTCTTCTTATACATAAACATAAAACAAGACTCACACAAAACCTAGTGGGTATCATAACAACATACGTAAGTACGCGTCCTGAGTTGGAACCCGTATGAATACAAGGTATCTTTCAGGAGCTAATCCCAACTGAGATTAAAAATGCTCTAACATAACTTAGTTGTTGACATCTGTAATGAAATGTTACTGTAGGCCAAGGACATTTAAGATTATCTACTTTGAGGGGATTGAAAATATTAATGGCTTCCATTATGTGCAGCAGTTTTCATGGTAAGATGGTCGGAACTTTTTGTACAACCGTTTTTTTTTTCTCACTTGTTACGATATCTGTCTCTCTTGTTTTTCTAAAGACCCTTCATGCAAAATTATGATACTTGTCAAACACTGCTTCACAATATAGAGATTTTGTCAGAGTGCCAAATTAAGGCTATGTCCTACACAAGAGAGAGAGGGAGGGAGGGAGGGAGGGAGTAGTGGAGTATGAACCTTTCATGCCAGAAACAGAGTGCTTAACTCTTCTTTCGCAGCCATCGCAATCCATTTTCACCTTGATTTCAACTGTCTACAAGACATACAGAGCAAGAAGAAAGATTATAACTTAGCCAGAAGAAATCTGACTATTTATTTGCATGCTATTACTCCTTCACTGGAAATATATTAACAAGCACAAGAACTAAGGTAGGAGCTGACTGTTAACCTGCATTGGCTTGCGTTTCTTCCTTGGGGTAGAAACTGAGAAGTAATCTGAGAGAAAATCAAGAGCACCCATATCCTTTTCTTCTTGTTTTAGCAAAGAACAAGATCACAGAGAGAGAAAGAGAGAGTTCAATCTCAAACAGGGGAACAAAAGAAAGATTGTTTTGCACGGGGAGAGAGAGGGGAAGCTTATAGCAGAGGAGTTTTAAGGGCAGAAAGTGTAGGTTAAGAAAGAAAGCGGATTCATTAACTGGTGTATATATAGAGAAAGAAAGTTGCGGGAGAGAGAATATTGGGAAATAATATTAATAATAATTATAATATAAAAAGATTTGAATTTGATAATGACTTGTATTTGTGTCTTCATGACCATACTTCCCCTGAATATGAAGAAAGGACAGCTGGGCCAGTGAGTTTTAGCTACCTGACAACTTTGTCTAAATTATTGAACGTAGTTGCTAGAAGTTATTTTTTCATCCCCACTTGCTTCTAATTCATGTAATAACCCTCTCATGTTGTTAACTTATGAACAGTCTCATTAATATATATATATATCATATTAAAGACTGTTTAATAATTTGGCAAAAAAAAATGTTGTCCAATAATTAATTCTGATATTTAAATGTTAGATTTGCTTTTTTAAAGACACGAACCTCTGTTCAATGGGGAGTAATATTTATTCCAACAAGTTTTTTTTATATCATGACAATTTATGAGAAATTTGAATTCTTTTTTTTTTTTTCAATCATAACTTACGTATTCATTATATTTTTAGAGGGTTCGATTTCACAATTTCACTTAAACATCAATGGTAATGATGTATTGCACTTGAATCCATTTTTGTCACTTGGATCTAAATAAATTCAAAATAAAAAAGATTACAGATTACAGATGCAAAGAGAGAGTTACAAGCATAATAATGTTTTATTTTTATGTTGATAATAAATAAATGTTATTCAAAAATTTCTTGTATATTTTATGGTAACGTATATGTTGTTTAGTTAACATACATATCGGCCCTAATTAATAGATTATGACAAAGGGACCATTGTCTAAAATTGAGTAAATTGTAAGGATCCAATAAAAATAAAAAATTATAGAAAAATAATTAAGAAGCAGATAAAACTAACGAATTATTTTTATTAATTAATGTTATATGAAAGAAATTGTGGTTATGCGAGTTTTACATTCGAGTAACTTGACTCAACTTGATTTAGATCAATCATGTCGTGGCAAGATTATCAAAATGAGATAATCTCTTTCACATATTTACCTCGACTTACGTAAAATCACTTCTCTACTACTTTTTTAAATGGGCTTATTAATACAGAAGTGGTTTTTATATGTCTTTTGAACGTTCGTTTGGATTAAAATATCTATTTTGTCTACAGACAAATAATACATAATGCTTTTAACGTCCTTTATATAGACATCCCCAAAATCAGGCTTGAAAATATGAAAAAAAACAAATATAAAAGTGTTTCCTGTAATAGTGAAAAAATTATAAAATTAAACCCAATCGAACAATCTAAAACTCTAAACCGAATATACGGTAAGATTGTTTTTTTCAGTTTGACCAGTTGATCTAGGCAGTGTCGTGTCCAGTATAGTTGTTACAAAAAAAATTGAGAAAGATGGCAGACATCATGCATCCATATTGAAACACGTAATTAAAAGTAAAAGATGCAAGCAAAAGAGGAAGAGGAGCCAAGCTGGTTTCTTTAGGGCCAAGAAATGAAGAGGAAGGTGTTGTGAGTTGTGAGCAAGTTGATTTAAGCTTAGGTTTGAATTTTGTGGACAAAATAGCCAAACGTCATGTTTCTGCACATCTGTATTATTACGTTAATTTGACTTCCTAAGCCCACGGTTTCTGTCGGCTTTATTATTTTAATATTATTGTTTTTTTCATACACACACAATAATTACAATAATAATTTTTAATCATTTTGGTGTACCACTCATCACGAAATGTACTAAGTTTCTTAATCAATTACCTAATAACAATTACATTTACGTCGTTATTAGTATCGTTTGTCCAGTTTAGACATTCGGAGATACATCATTGAGAAAATATGGATTAATTATCATTATGTCCTGATTAACTCTATCATTCTATTTGACTTTTCTTCACTTCTTGTTTTACGAAAAACACTGTTGAATATACTTTTGGGTAAGAGTTAAGTGTTTCCAAATAAGCACAGTCTATTCAATACCTTGAGCATCTACATGTACTGTTATACTAAAAATAATTCTGTTTTAGTCGTTACCAGATATTAAAAATATGTATCTCTCATAGCGAAAATTCGGACATTATTTTGTAACTTTATGAAGAATTAATACTTTTATGCTAGACTCAACTACAGTTGGTTGACCGTGTTTGTGTGACTTTTAGATCAATCATGAGTGTCAAAAAATTCTATCAAAACCATGGGATTCTTTTAAAAAAATCCTAATATTAATTTTTATACATGCTAAAACCAATTATAAATCCAAAATAATGGTTAACTCATAATTAGTTACCAAACAAGATACATGCCAAAATCAATTATAAAATTGTAAAAGCTGATTTATATGTTTCTCAATGGTGTATAATTAGTAACCAAACACGGTACATGCCAAAATCAATTATAAATCCAAACATGAAGTATACTTTTCAAGAAATCCGTAATATTGATCTTGGCTCTTATAATATATATATATATATAATATCTCACACTGCATTTGATGTTAAAATAATATCAATTTCATGAGTGTGACATTTGTTTGAAAGGCACACACATAAAACAGGTAAAAATTTTGAAGCATAAAAACTAGCTAGATTTTGATTTTATTATACATATATGAATAAGAGAAATAATGATGGAGATGTCAGAGCTTTCAATTTTGATTTCTCACCTTTGAACTTTAATTACGCGACTTCTCTTGGCCGTTGATATGTCCCATGTTTTGTAATCTAATAAATAATTTAATGTAAAGAAAAATAATACCATAATTTCCCATATATGTATAATGCGTTAGGAAATCTGAATAAAAGGTCCTGTGAGTGTTTAAAATTATAAATATTTTTTATAGTCTTTTTGGCCACGGGGTGCCGACCCTTTTTCTTAATCTTATTGCTAGATATCCAAGCAAAGAACTAATATGGATCAAGTTTTTAGGATCAAGATACCTCTCCCCATGAGTTTTTTTGAACAAGGTGGGATTTAAACTCAATTCGTCCCACTTATGATGTAACGTCTAGGCCACAACTAGACTAAGTAGGCTCGGGTGTGTTTAAATTCATGTGTCCGTTTGAAAAAGCGGTAGAGAATTACTTTTACTCAAGTCGAGGCAAATATATGGACGAAATTATTTCGTTTTACGAAAAACAGTGTTGAACGTACTTATGGGGAGTAAATAAACTTTTCTAAACAATCACCATATATGTATATATATATATTCAAATATAAATTGCTGTTGTAAGATATACCTATATTCAGTATTTGATAGTATTTCAAATAGAATTGTATTCGGTAGGATGATACTTGTATTTATGAAGAAAAATCACATATAGATATATATATATATATATATAGAGGATGGTTTGTTGTTTTTTAATTTTAATTCATACATGATTTTATGTAACAATTCATGGTTGACCAACAAACCTTGGTACGTTGAACTTGAAACACTTAACAACTGAAGCTCTGTATAAAAGGAACAAACCTTAATCATGGATTAATTGATGTTAACACTTAATCATATAATTAGGAAAAATTGAGTTAGTCAAAGATTACTGCAGATCTCTTTTATATTTTTGTCATTATTTTTATTTTATTATGTATACATCAATCTAAATATACTTTAAGCATTATACATCTTTCATTAAATATTTTTTATCGAATCCAAATCAATATTTGAGGGGAAAAACGAATCTCTCACTCAAAAATCGGTATCAATCAAACACTAAAGATAAAAATGAAATTAATAATTACGATCTAAACTAAATCAAAAGTTAGAGATTAATATTAGTTTGGAGAAAAATATCCAAGGTTTTCATTGGGGAACAAGCTTAACGTCAAAAAAGTAAAAGAGGATGGGCCCAAGATAAAAATGAAAATAACAGTTAAATTCAAATTCATACATACATACATATACACATACATATACATATATATATATATATATATATATAAGGCTGCTACGTGGTGCTATTCTATCTCCAATATTTAAAGTATTGTGTTTGCGTGTGACTGTTCCATTAAGTTCTATATTGACTGAAGCTATAGGCCACATCCAAGACATGACCTACGTACGTACATTAAATCATGGCACGTGCTCATTGGGTTTCTATATCAATCAATATCTCTTACTAATATTATTATCTTGTTTGGCTGTTGGTTTCTCACAAATTTTCTTCACTCTAATAATAATAGTGTTGTGTTGGATAAATGATAATGTTTAGAGGATAAGGGCCACATTGGAGATAAGAATGAAATAAACAATGCATTAATTGAATCATGTACATGAACAAGTATATATATTGGGCCCATTCGATGTGTGAAGTTTCAATTTCAATTTGGTAAAAGTGTAGATTTTATCCTTTAACTGTACAAGATATTTTATTTTATTCCCATAATTTCAAAACAAATGTGTTTCTAGTTACCCAACCCAACATCGTTAATTAGCTTCATTAATAAATGTTGTCGACATTGAAACTTCAAATGTTCTTCTTCATACACAATGGGGTATCCGGTGCTTTTTATAGAATATACTATTAGATATCTAAGCAACGCAACTAATTGATCTGAATCAAGTTTTTACGATCGGAATGCCTTTCCTCATGGGTTCTGTTATATTCTAATTAAGAACATGTATCTTCTTAATGAAAACAACATATTCGAGGGTACTGTTAATAATGAATATCTGCAGCTTTCTTAGAGGGAATTTGAACTTTGACTCATCACATTGTAAGAGATTAACACCTTATGCTAGACCCGCTGCTTTGGTTCCATGAGTCTTTTTGAACAAAGTGAGAGTTGAACATAATCCCCCTGCTTTACATTCTAGCTGATCCACCGCACAAACAAGTATTATGGGGTTTGAAATTTTAAATATTGACAAAACATTTAGAAATAATAACATATATTGTTTGGAACATAATAATGATTGGCACAAGAAATAAAAATTTCAGACTCTGTGTTTGGATTATAAGATGAGTGTGAAGATATTTTATAAAATTTAGGACTAAACTGAAATATTGTTTGAACTTAGAGGACAAAATTTGCACTTTTGGATTTATTCCTTTCAAATCATAATACATTAGCTTGATATTAAATGTAAGACATATTTTTCACGTTTATTAACTTTTTCCCAAATTGCCATATTTATATTCCATAATAATCAAGTTGGGAGGGAGGGAGTTGGGAAGATGACTATGGTGTTTTTACAAAAATTGATATATTAACTAATTTAACCAACTTCCTCAATTTAATCAAATTAGTAAAATATGTTTTATCTTGAAGACAAGATGGGATGGATAGACTATAGTTAGGCCTAATTTGGGTAATTATGATTTCCCCAGGCCATAAAGTTTGAAAGTAATTTATATGGGATAATTAAATTGAAGGACATACAGAAAATAATATTTAATGAGAAATATCATAAAAATCGTATTTTTTTAAAGTGATCGAACTTTAAAATATAAATTTGGAAATGCTGAATTGTGCCTCCCCTGCCTCCTACCTTCCTTGCACATTATATTTTAAAACAAATACTAATTTTTAAATTTCACGTACTGAACAAAATTTCCTCAATTTTTAAGACTTCCATAGATATTTCAATTAAAAATAAATTTATATGTTTTTAATAAAATTGGAGATCCTTTATAACTTATTATATATGTTGAAAAAAATTTGTATATACTAGAAAATCAAAGATGAAATCTAGAAAATTTTGAAAAAATAAAAAGTTTGTATAACTTACTTTTTATTTTAGAAGGAATATATGTGATTTTTTAAAAAAATTCCTGTAATGTTAATAAAATTATAAAGATTATAACTTGTGTTTATAATATAAATATTTAAATATCCATGTTAGAAATTAGATGATCCAAATATTAATTTGGCTGAAAAATATAAAAAGTAAGAAATATGATCAGCACTCAACAAAAAAAAGAAATATGATGGCATGTTTTAATTTGAGTTTTATTTTTTCGTTCAAAAAAGTTATGAGTATGGAAGATAATGTAGAAATTTGATTATGAGCAATTTAATATTTTTAAATCTATTTTTAACTTTTAGTCCTCTAAATAATAAGAACTTTTATGGTCCTTATAAACAAATAATATTTTCCGTCGCTAAATAACATTTTTCTAGTAGTGGAAATGTTCTGATGGAAAATAGTTATTTAGCAATGGATTTTTCGTCGCTAAATGTCATTTTTCTAATAGTATTATATGGGTCATTCACCTTAATTTTTCCCTAATTTATAATGATGGACACACACATAAATATCAATTCAATTTGATATTATTCCATTTTTGCATATGTGAAGTAGGAGCCCACGTAAGGAACAAGAATATTCTTGTCTGCTATACTATGAATCGATCTTCTCGGGCGTTCCAACAATATAGAAGAAATGTTTGTACCAGCTTAGGTTTTTAGTTTTTAAGCCATGTGGCACTTATGCGTAGCTGCCACTTGTATGGTGTTTCTTACACACACAGAGACACATACACGTGTGTGTGTGTGTGTGTCTTGTGAACAGAAATTGGAATTTTATTGACCTGATAATGTGAACACTACTTTTACTATCGACCAATTTTGCTTATGAAATTAAGGAAAAAATAGTTGGCCACTGAAGCTCGATAACTAGTCGCCGGCACCGGAGCTTCGACGTCTCGGTGGCAACAAGGTCACTGGAGCTTCGTGAGTAAAAAAGGATTTTTTTGAAAAGGCAAAAAGAAAATTCTGGACAAGTATGTCAATGACTGTTTTTACCCTAAAAGTATCCACGTTGAAGCACTTATCCGGAATTTTTTGCGATCATATTTATGCTGAAAATTGATAGAACGTATCATTTTCAACTTGGAGCAACGGATGTTTAATTAACATTTGCTATCATCTCAAGTCGTGACCTGATATGAGGCCCTTTTCTGTGTTTTTGTTTTGATCCTAAACCCCTTGACCGTTTCACCTTGTCGTGATCATTAAAATTTCTCCATTGCCATTTTATTTGAATCAAGAGAGAAAAGTTCCACGCACTCCATGTAAAGTTCAGAAACAACAACTTCAAAACAACAACCACCCTGTATCTGGCCTTTGTTATTTTGTGCACGGAGTAAGAGAGAAGTGAACTCAGAAAATGAATTAACCTTGTTAACCTGAGATGACTAGAAAATGATTGGAGGGAGTATTAACCTTTTTTAACCAACAACAACAACCTTTTGTAACCTTTTTAAAAAGGGCATCATAGTATGTCTAAGTCGTGAGTTGAGATGATGGAAAATGTCCAAGAACCTCTATTGCTCCATATCGAAAATGCTCCAACACGGATACTTCCAAGGTAAAAATAGCCAATTACCCACCAGCTTTTAAAGTATTTTTGTGGTGATTTTTGCTTTTCTAAATTACTTATCCGAATTAAACTTCTAAGCAGAATGAAAGCTCCTTTTAAAAAGTCTATAATTTGTTATTTTTATTTCACTCACCCCTCTCTTTTTTAAAGTTTGGTGGCACAATCCTAATTATGATGCATCGCAAGACGTCTAGAGCAATGTGGGTATAATTAACACTAAAAACTCTTTCTACACAAAAGTGACATTCACTTTCCGTTCATTCACACAATAATGTTAAAAGGCAAATAAAATAAAGAAGGAGAATGGTCACTAACTACGGACACACATATGTTTATAGGGAACAAGATCATTGTCAAAATTAATAAGATGGGTCCAAAGATGGTTCAAAAAATAGTATTGAAAGAAACAGAACATGGCAATCATTCATTCAAATTCATGGTTCTTCCTATTTCTCCATTACTATCACTATTGATGTGTTGTGTACATGCGTGTGAATGTACAATGAATTCCCAGTACTACTGGTTTCTATTTGCCAAGCTAGCTAGTTAGGTGTGAATGTGAGTGTGTGTGACTGTATGTTAATTCATCATTACACTTGATCATTGTTAGGATTTCTATAATCAATCAGTTATCTCTCTTCATTATTTGTTTCACTGTGCTTGTCACAATTACATTGAACTACTTTATGTCTACTAAAGAGTCAATTGGAAGATTGAGAAAGCTAAATACATTTCATTTAAATTATTTATATCTACCATTTTTCGAAATTAATTTGAATGGCAATCATTTATATCTCTAACAGAACATGACAATCATTCATTTAAACTTTGGTTGCGGTATGATGAAAAAAATAGGGGGAGAGGGATATCTCCTTTTTGTCTTCCCATCCTTTGCCCTCATTTTCTTTTTCTAATTATAATAAGATCATTGTTTGCATGTTTGTGTTTGATGTTAGAGATACTGTGAGGTTTGTTGGTTAGGCTCTATAAATAGGAGCCTTGTACTTCGGATTTAGTGTGGAGGGATGTACAAAATTGGCTTCGATGAGGGCAAGACGGAGAATCAAGACTCCTCTTCTTGACACGGTGCAACGACGTCGTATTCGTTTGGAAAACCGTTGAGAGAATGATTTCACACAATCTGAGATAAGCATGTGAGAGAAGTTTTATCTTGACTTATGTGAAAATCACTCCAAACGGAGTTACCAAACATATGCGGCGTCGTTGCAGTAGAGTGAAGCGCCGTGAAACTGAGGCAAATTATTTGATCTCAGGGATAACTTGACTCAGATGCCATGTGAAAAATAGAATATGGTCACGAATGCAAGAGAACAAATCAACTGTTATTGATCTCTCTGGCACTTATTTATATGAGTGTTGATGGACTTTGACTTTGTTCAACTGAGCCGAAGGTACAAGTCTATGCTTAAAATATAAGTCTCTGATTGTATGACTAATACATGTAATATTAGTTTGGAGTGTTATAAAAGTAAGAGAATTTGATTTAAGGGACAAGAGAATAAGAGAAGGGAAAATATGAGAGGAAATGGGAGAGAAATTATTATTCATTTCTCTGTTCTATCTGTACACAATGCATCATACATAGCCTCTATTTACAGGCATTCAAGAGTGACCACCAAAGATAATGTATAATGAATAATACATTTAATACAGATGAATATACATTGTGACTTTTTGTATCGTTCATGAATCTAACTGTACAATAATAATGATCTGGGAAGTGAAAAGTCAATGGACATCCACATAATTAATATATTCATACACTCCCCCTTGGATGTCCATTATGAATGTGCTTCATTAAAAAGTTTAACTAGAAAAACTCAGTGGGATAAAACCTAATTAAAGAAAAGAGTACATCATTCATTGATACATTATTTAGTGCTACCTCATTAAAAAACTTTTTATGAAAACCCAGTGGGACAAAACCTAGATAAGAGAAAAAAGGAGTACAGCGTGTATTGACTCCTCCTCATGACGATATCACTTGAGATCTCTGAGTTTGTGAAGACTGTGCCATGAACAAGTTTTTGAAAGATTGCACCTAAAAGTGACTTGATGAATAAATTTGCAAGATTCTCATTGGAATGGATATGTTGGATGTCAATTTCACCATCCTTTTAGAAATCACGGGTGAAGAAGAATTTTAGTAAAATATGTTTTGTTTGATCACCCTTTATGTACCTTTCCCTTAGTTAGGCAATACATGCTGCATTATCCTCATATAGAATTGTCGAGATCATTTTTCCTAAAGATAAACCAAAAGTTTTTCGTATATGGTGTATTATTGACCTCAACCAAACACATTCTCAACTTACTTCATGGATTTCTAGAATTTCGGCATGGTTAGATGACGTGGCTGATATAGATTGTTTCATAGATTGCCATGGAATAGCTGCACCTCCACATGTAAACAGGTAACCGGTTTGTAATTTATCATCATGTGGATCAGCCAAAAATCCAACATTTGCATAGCCAACCAGCCGTGCTTGGATTTATTTGAGTAGAATATCCCCATATCCATAGTGCTTATAAGATAACAGAGAATATGTTTCACTCCATTACAATGTCTTCATGTTGGTGAAGAACTATATCTTGCTAATAAATTAACAGTAAATGATATATCAGGACGTGTGATTAGCAAGATACATCAGTGCTCCTATAGCACTAAGATATGGTACTTCTTGACCAAGTAGTTTTTCATTACCTTCTTCACTAATTACTTGAGGTCTGAATGGGTTTTTATCAGGTTCTAAAGACCTCACAATCATTTTTATCCATATAAAACCGTTCTAGGATCCTTTTTGTATAAGTCTCTTGATATACAAAGATCCCATTTTTATGTGCTCAATCTATAATCCAAGATAGAATTTCATCTTCCTAAGTCTTTCATTTCAAATTGTTTCTTCAAACATTTAATTGCCTTTTGTAACTATTCAAGAGTTCCAATGATGTTGATATAATCAACATAAACATCAATTATGGCGAACTGATATAAAGATGCATGGGCATATTTGATTATTTATTTATCCTTCTTTCAACAAATATTCATTGAGATGATTATACCACATGCACCCTCATTGCTTCAGGCCATGCAGGGACTTGTTCAACTTGCTTGAGTATTGTTCTTGAGAACTAGAATTCGATGTTTCTAGCTCTTTAAGTTCTTCAGGGATTTGTGCTTCTGTCACATTCTGTCATTCAGGGATTTGGGCTTCTAGCACTTTTAGTCCTTCAGGAATTTGTACCTCTGGCACGTTAGTCCTTAAGGGACTTTCATATAAGTAGTATTGTCAAGTGAATCATATAAATAGGCAGTTACAACATCCATTAGATGCAAATAAAGCCCTTCAATTTAAAATCAACTAATCAAATAAGGAAAAGTAGTTGCATCCACTACAGGTGAATACTTGTTTTTATAATCAATACCAGGCCTTTGTGTAAAGCCATGAACTAATAATGTGCCTTGTATCTTATAATTTTACCTTTTTTATTTCGTTTCCTCACAAAAACTCATTCATATCCAATAGGTTTTACATCCTTTGGTGTAAGGACTATAAGTCTAAAAACTTTTCGTTTTTCCAATGATTTTAGTTCTAAGAGTCAATCTTTTCCCTGTTGGCGTCACTAATGGAATTTGGCTGATGATCCTCGTTATTATTATTCATTATATCATATGCTATATTATAAGCAAAGATGTCGTCAACGTTAGCTTCATTTCGGTTTCATTGGATTCCATTCATAACATAATTTATTGAAATCTCATTATTTTCACATATTTCATATACATGTGTCTCTTTTGGGACTATCATATTCTCTTTTAGAGATGACTCTTCTAGAGCTATTATCTTTTCTTGATTATCCTCGATTTGACCATCTTTATTTTTAAGCTCCTTTTTTCAAGGATTTTTATCTTTGTAACCGATTGACCTTCCATGCTTCAGGTGTGATTTGGATTCATTCTTGATAGTTTGTCCTTCAGGGACATGTTACTTTGTTACATTTTGGAATCAGTAAATGCTTATGGCATTTGATTAGCTAAATTCTGTAAATGAATTATCCTTTGAACTTCCAGTTCACGTTATTTTGTCTGAGGATCAAAATGAGCCAATGATAATTCATTCCAGCCAATCTCTTGACCCAACTGCTTATTTTGTCCCCCTGATGCTGATAAAAGTAATTCATCAAATGACACTCCGCAAACAGTGTCATAAAATTCATAACCAGCATATATTCATTGGGTTTTACATACACATATATTACATATCCAAAAGTAGGAAATATTAGGTTCTTGATTAAAAGCCTTTGCAAGGGGGAAATTTTTCGATAATTTGTTGGCTCCATGCAAATTAATAGCTCTGCATACAAAATGGCTAGTCCCAAAGCAGAATATAGGAAATTATATCTCATGTAAAAAGGTTGCAACCATTTAACCAATCATTCTGCTAGTCCATTTTGTGTGTGAACATGAATTACAAGATGGTCAATATCAAGTCCAAGGGACGTGTGATCCTCATTAAGGATGGTTAAGTAAATTCATTAGCACTATCAAGATAGCATTTCGTAATCGGAGAATAAGGATAATATACTCTTAACATATTCATTGAGTAAAGAATCTTGCAAACTTCAGCTTGCAAGATAATAAACAAACGTCATACCATTTTGTTGATGCATCAATTAAAAGCGTATGGTAGCTAAATGGTTTGCCACGTAAGTTTATCGTCCGACAAATATATTCCTGTATCTGTTTTTGGGAATGTGAGAGACTCACATTATATTCAACTTTATGAGGGTATAGTATATTTCCCTTGGAACATGCAGCATATTAGAAATAGTGGTATCTATTTACACTTCATGGTATATCCACATTTATTCTCAATCATTTTTGGCATCATAATTAAACCGGGATGGTCTAACCAGTCATGCCAAACATTAAATTCATTAGTAAACTTCTGGTTTATATTGACAAACTGCTAGTTTGTACTAATTAGTAAACTTCTGATTTACTATCTCAGGACATACATTAAATTCATTAGTAAACTACTGGTTTACTATTGCATGTCAAACATTAAATTAATCAGTCTCAATAAACTTTTGGTTTACTATCATATACTTTCAACTATGCTTATATACAAAGTCAGGAGAAAAATAGAGGAAACTTAGAATGTAAAACAAATAAATATAAAACCAACAATAAGATAAATAAGGTTAACAGTAGAAGAATATACATGAATATACACACACATATATAATTATATAAGTTATATATTTATATACTTATAGTGGTATAAGTATAACAATAATTAAATGAATATAGCTTCTGGATATGTTATAAGTTAGGAAAAATATATGGCATCCACCATACGATATTAAAATAAGAGATTAAGGTTATATAACTTCTATTTTCTTTTGGTATCCATTTCTACGGATATTATGAAACTTAATAAATTTCTTATAAATTGGCTCTTCTGGAGCTTCCAATGCACATCCAATTTGTTGATTGTGCCCACATATTACCCTTTTATATGGTTCTTTTCAATTCTCCTCCAATTCAAGTGGAATTTAAAACCACTATGATTCTAACCACGCCAACTTCCACGATTGTAGCCATGTCTACATCCTCATCCTTGTCCATATCCACGGCCATAAATAGATTGTTTAGATACTACATTCACTTATGGGAATGGATTTAAGCCAGCTAGACGGAATTCATAATTTTTTTAAATGAAAACTCATTGTTTGGCTTAGCCACAAGGAGGTAAGAAATTAATTAAGCATATTTCTTGAAACCTCTTTCACAATATCGCCACTTCAATAGCAATTTGGATGAGCTTTTTGGAAGGATAACCAGCTCCAAGTGGTCATATATTTCCTTCACATTGATCCAAAGAAAAGTGGATCTTTATGGTCAAATATTCGATTGAGACCTTTATGGTAATAAAACATAAATAAGATATTGAAAATATATATGTCTCCAGTAGTCACAAACTTAAATTTACCAATTATAGTTCATATTAAGGTAATAAAGGAAATTCTTAAAATATGAAATGCAATATAACAATACAAATGATAAAAAAAACTAATGTTGACTGTTAATTTCATGCCTTCAAGACAATCAAAATTAAGACTTCATAGCTTCGGGCCATTTTTATTCTCATGGCTTCAGGCCATATATCATATAAAATTAAAAGTTGTATATGGCTTTTGGCAATATATCATATAATCAAATGAATATGGCTTCTGGCCATGTTAAAAAGAAATATGACTTCTGGCAATTTATCAACAGGATAAAAGTTGTATATAGCTTTCAGTCATAAGATAGAATATAAAAATACATATGGCTTCTGGCCATATAGCATGGAATCAAAGGAATATGGCTTATGGCCATAAAATCTCAAAATTAGATAATTAAAGAAATATGGCTTCCAGCCATATTATATCAAAATCAAAAATAAAAGAATTATGACTTCTGATCATATAATTTATGAATATAAAATCAGATGTGCATGACTTCTGGCCATACTAAAATAACAACATCAATAATATATATATATATATATATATATACTTGTAAGTGAGATTGTAATAAGAAAGCAATAATAATCTCCAATCTAAGCCTTGGAACCCGATATTTAAAACAATCGGTAAAAGATTCACTTTAATTTCGTATAATGGCTTAGATTGTCCCAGATAAATTGATATTAAATAATAAAGATACAGTAAAAGAAAGTATATGAAATCATTAAGGTAACTATAGGGGAAGTATACCTTCATCAAATCAATCGTTTGATAACATGTTATAAAAGTAAGAGAATTTGCGATAAGGGACAAGAGAATAAGAGAAGGGAAAATAAGAGAGGAAATGGGAGAACAATTCTCATTCCTTTCTCTGTTCTATTTGTGCACAATGCATTATACACAGCCTCTATTTATAGGCCTCAAGAGTGACCACTAAATGTCATGTATAATGAATAATACAATTAATACAGATGAATATACATTGTGACTTTTCGTATCGTTCATGAATATGACTGTACAGTAATAATGATGTGGGAAGTGATGAGTCAATGGACATCCACATAATTAATATATTCATAACATGGAGAAAAATATCTAAGATTTTCGTTGGGGAACAAGCTTATTGTCAAAAAAGTAAAAGAGGATGTGGCCAAGGTAAATGAAAATAATAGTTAAATTCAAATTCTCTCCCTCTCACACACACACACAAGGTTGCGACGTGGTGCTATTCTATCTCCATTATTAATAGTATTGTGTTTGCGTGTGACTGTTCCATTAACTTCTATATTGACTGAAGCTATAGGCCACATACAAGACATGACCTACGTACGTACATTAAATCATGGCACTTGCTCATTGGGTTCTATATCAATCAATATCTCTCACTGATATTGTTATTTTGTTTGGCTGTTGGTTTCTCTCAAAATTTTGTGCACTATAATAATAATGGCGTTGTGTTGGATAAATGATAATGTTTAGAGGATAAAGGCCACATCGGAGACAAGAATGAAATAAACAATGCATAAATTGAATCATGTACATGAACAAGTATATATATATATATAGTGGGCCCATTCGATGTGTGAAGTTTCAATTTAATTTGGTAAAAGTGTAGCTTTTATCCTTTAACTGTACAAGATATTTTATTTTATTCCCATAATTTTGAAACAAGTGTGTTTCTAGTTACCCAACCCTAATATTCTTAGCTTCATTAATAAATGTTGTCAACATTGAAACTTCAAATGCTCTTCTTCATCACACGATGGACCATCTGGTATCCGGTGCTTTATATAGAACCTACTGTTAGGTATCTGGGCAACGCAACTAATTGATCTGAATCACGTTTTTACGATCAGAATGCCTTTCCCATGGGTATTTTTTTATTCTAAGAACATGTATTTTTTTTAATGAAAGCAACATGTTCGGGGTAATTTTAGGTAATAAATGTTTGTATCTTTTTTATAGAGAATTTGAACTTCGAGTCATCACATGGTGAGAGATAAACACATGTTAGATCCATTCCTTTGGTTCCACGAGTCTTTTTGAACAAAGTGAGATTTGAACAAAATTACCCTGCTTTATATTCAAGTTTATCTACCGCAGGAACAAGTATTCTTGCGTTTGAAATTTTAAATGTTGACAGAACATTTAGAATAATAGCATATATTGTTCAATAGGAACATAATAATGATTGGCACAAGATGTCATCATTTCAGACGTTGTGTTTGGATTATAAAATGTGTGTGAAGATATTTTATAAAATTTAGGACCAAACTGAAATATTGTTTGAACTTAGAGTACCAAATGTGCATTTTTGCGTTTATTCCTTTCAAATCACAATTCATGATTTTAATTTAAGACCTCAGCTTGATTCTAAATGTAAGACATATTTTCACATTTATTAACTTTTTCCTAAATTGCCATATTGATATTCAATAATAATCAAGAAAGGGAAGGAGCTAGGGAGTTGGGGAGGATGACTAAGGTATTTTTTTTTAAGAAAATGATATATTAACTAATTTAATCAGGAGTAGAATAGAGTTAGGCCTAATTTGGGTAATTATGATTTCCACGGGCATAAAGTTTTGAAAGTAATTTATATGGGATGAATTGAATGACATATGGGAAATAATATTTAGTAAGAAAGATTATAAAAATGGTATTTATTTAAAATGATCAAATTTTAATATATAAATTTGAAAATGCTGAATTGTCACTCCCCTGCCTCCTACCTTCCTTGCACATTCTATTTTTAAAAAAATACTAATTTTTAAATTTCACATATTAAACAAAATTTCTTCAAGTTTTAAAACTTCCATAGATATTTTAATTAAAAATAAATTTATATATTTTGAATAAAATTGGAGATCCTTTATAAGATATTATATATGTTGAAATTTTTTTTGTATATTCTAAGTTCGAATAACTTATTTTTTATTTTTAAGGAATATATGTGATTTTTTAAAAAACACTCATGTAATGTTAATATGTGTGTTTGGGACTCCGTTGAGATAAATGAGTTCCTTTAGGAAAATGGAGTTTACGGATTTCTAAATGATTTTACTGATTTCGATATAGTTTTTATGGATTTTGAGATGATATTTACGAATTTTGATATGGTTTTATCTCGGCTTGCGTGCTCCGTTTGAGGAATGAAGTTCCCAAACAAGCACAATAAAATTATAAATATTTTAACTAGTATTCATAATATAAATCATGTAAAAAACTTAATGACATAAATATATAAACATCTATGTTAGAAATTAGATGATACAAATATGAATTTGGTTGAAAAATAAAAAAGAAATATGATCAGCAGTCAACAAAAAAACAAAAGAAATATGATGAAATGTTTTAGTTTTATTTTTTCGTTCAAAAAAGTTATGAGTATGGAAGATAATGTAGGAATTTGATGATGAGCAAAATAATATTTTAAATCTATATTTTAACTTTTAGTCCTCCTAAATAATTAGAACTTTTGTGATCCTTATCAACAAATAATATTTTCTATGGGTCATTCACCTTAGTCTTCCCTAATTTATAATGATGAACACACACACACACACATCAATTCAATTTGATATTATTCCATTTTGCATATGTGAAGTACGAGCCCACGTAAGGAACAAGAATATTCTTGTCTGCTATACTATGAATCGATCTTCTCGAGCGTTCCAACAACATGGAAGAAATGTTTGTACCAACTTAGATCTTTAGTTTTTTAAGCCACGTGGCACTGATACGTAGCTGCCACTTGTATGGTGTACAAACATACACGTGTGTGTCTTGTGAACAGAAATTGGAATTGCATTGACTTGATAATGTGAACACTATTTTTACTATCGACTAATTTTGCTTATGAAATTAAGAAAAAAAAAAATAGTTGGCCACTGAAGCTCGATAACTAGTCGCCGGCACTGGAGCTTCGATGTCTTGGTGACAACAAGGTCGCTGGAGCTTCGTGAGGAACAAAGGATTTTTTTGAAAAGACAAAAAGAAAAGCCAGGAGAAGTATGTAATTTTACGACAATCCAAAATTTCAAATTGAGACCCTAATTTATCTTTTACCGTCTCTGGGTAAATGACCATTTTTATCTTGAAAGTGTCCACGTTATAGCCCTTATCTGAAAGTTTATTTGGACCAAATTTACTTTGAAAATTGACAAAACGTATCATTTTCCACTTATATTAACTAACATTCAATCAATGTTTACCATCATTTCAAATCGTGGCCTATGAGACTTTTTGTTATGTTTTGTTTTAATTCTAAAACCCCTTGGCTGTCTCACCTTGTCATGATCATTAAAAGGGGCTGAAACTACCACCGCCAGACCATCACATTTCTCCATCGCCATTTTATCTGAATCAAGAGATAAAAATTCCACACACTTCATTTAAAGTTCAGAAATAACAACTTCAAAACAACAACAACAACAACAACAACAATGTATCCTGGCTTATGTTATTTTGTGCACAGGGAAAGAGAGAAGTGAACTTAGAATACGAATTAACCTTTTTAACCTAAGATGACTAGAAAATGATTGAAGGGAGTATTAACCTTTTTTAACCAACAACAACAACCTTTTGTAATCTTTTTAACCAAAAGAGGGTCTTAGGTCACGACCTAGCATGTCCAGATCGCAAGTTGAGATGATGGCAAACTCCTTGAACCTCCATTGCTCGATATCAAAAATGATATGTTTTGTCAACTTTTCAAATAAATATGGTCCGGAAAAACTTTAGAATATTCAATGCTCCAACAGGATACTTCTAGGGTAAAAATAATCATTTACCCACCATTTTTTAAAGTATTTTTTGTGGTGATTTTTGCTTTTCTAAATTACTTATCAGAGTTAAACTTCTAACCATAATGAAAGATGCTTTACAAAAAGACTATTACTTGTTATTTTTATTTCACTCTCCTCTCTCTTTTTGAAAGTTTGATGGCACAATCCTAATTATGATGCATCGCAAGACGTCTAGAGCAATGTGGGTATAATTAGCCCTAAAAACTCTTTCTACAAAAAAGGGACATTCACTTTCCGTTCATTCACACAATAATGTCAAAGGCATATAATAAAGAAGGAGAATGGTCACTAACTACATATGTATAGACACACACATATATGTTTATAGAGTACAAGATCATTGTCAAAATTAATAAGATGGGTCCAAAGATGGTTCAAAAAATAATATTGAAAGAAACAGAACAGGGCAATCATTCAATCAAATTCATGGTTCTTCCTATTTCTCCATTACCATCACTATTGATGTGTTGTGTACATGCGTGTGACTTTACAATGAATTCCCACTATTACTCGTTTCTATTTGCGAAGCTAGCTAGTTAGGTGTGAGCGTGTGTGTATGTGTCACTGTGTGTGTTAATTCATCATTGCACTTGATTATTGTTATGGTTTCTATGATCAATCAGTTATCTCTTTTCATTATTTGTTTCACCGTGCTTGTCACAATTACATCGAATAGTTGAACTACTTTATGTCTTTAGTATAAGGTCAATTGGCCTTTCTTTTTAAAATTGAGAAAACAAAATACAATTTCATTTAAATTATTTATATGTACCATTTTTTCGAAATTAATTTGAATGGCAATCATTTATATCTCTAACAGAACATGGCAATCATTCATTCAAACTTCGCTTGCGGTATGATGCAAAAAATACAGGGAGAGGGATATCTATTGGGATTAGAATGTACATGCATCGAAATTTTAAAATTTTCTAATCCCCATATGGATCTGTCAAAGACATTTAGACTGAAAGAGATAGAGCAGTACTTTTTGTGTTTGGAATTCGAAGCGTCCCTTAAATTTGGATCTCTTTAGGTTCCATGACCTTCCACGTTCTTGGTTTTTATCACAAGGAGCTGACGTTTCTGATCGTCTCCCTCTACTGGTATCCAAGCAAATAGTTCCCAACAATCGCAGCGTGCTAGCGCTTCTCACGTCTCACTCTCTCTTTCTAGGGTTTTTGTGGCTTACAATCATATTCAAATTACCTTGCCTCTCTTACTCATGAGCCCTAATATTCTTTATTAATCTTTAAAATTGAAAATAAAGATCTCAAAAGATATTCAAAATTCAAATTTGAATTAATCTTTTATTAATCTTCAAGATTATGAGTATTGAAATTTGAAATTCAAAAGGTATTCAAGATCAATCTTCATTAATCTTGAAATTCAAAACATGAAATTGGAATCTTGCAATTCTAATTTTGATTAATCTGATTTGATCAAATCATATCCATATAATTAATTCAAATAATGAGCCAACGAATTTAATTTATCTTTATAAATTAAATCAAATATCAATGTTAATAATTTAATTTATCAAATAAATTAAATATTGAAAATAACATGTAATATACCTGCCATCTCAAATTTATATATATATATATATATATATCCATATATAAAATTCAAAATTAAACCCTAGAATTAAAGCTCATGTTGGGCTGCTCTTACGTGCGACCTTGTAGGCCCATACGATGTTGGCAGTTGGTTAATCTCAGCATTAGTCCACAAGTCGCAAGTGACATCTAGCAAGACGTTATAATTATCCAAATCACATGAGGATCGTTAACATAACACAACCTTTCATGCAATCACATTACGTCCCTTTTGTCACACGATATCTCAATCAAGGATGAGGTATAAATGACGTCATCCTCATATTCCTAACCATTACTTCCTTGACACCTAGGTAGCCTGATCTCAGAAATGAAAACTCCTTTCTGTTATAGTATGACCATACATTTCTCAGACTGACTCATCGAGACGGCCAGCAATATCTCTCAACTAATGTAATGGACAAATCTCATCTTGATCACTCACATTCCTCCACATGAAAGACCACTAAGCCTGATTATAGCCTTTATTATAACCGATCAAAGGTGACTTTTGACTAAGACAAAATTAGCGACTCTCATATAAGAATAAATTGTGATCTCAAGTCAAAGAGTATTGTGAAGTGATCAAATATAAAATAAGCTAATGACTTAATCCATGCATCTTTCTCATAGCAGGTCGGTCCATCACTTTGTACTCTTACAAGTGCCTATGACTTTGACTTGTATCTCCATATCTTATCAAAGTCATACTGATCTTACTTTATATATGCTCCCGCATAGACAACCAACCATAGACATTTAAGATAATATTTATAATTCATCTATGAATGCAATTATCATAATAAACATGCAAAACATATGATAATTAAATGGAGAAAATACATTAAAATAAATAATGTTTGAGGTGCAATATTTGGCCTCTAGGGCACAATTTCCAACAATATCTCCTTTTATCTTCCCATACTTTTCCCTTATTTACCTTTTCTAATCATAATAAGATCATTGTTTGAATGGTTTGTGTCTGATGTTGGGATACTATGAGGTTTGTTGGTTAGGCTCTATAAAGAGGAGTCTTGTACGTTGGATTAAGTGTGTAGGGATGTACAAAATGGGCTTTGATGAGCGCAAGACGGGGAATCAAGACTCCTCTTCTTGAAAAGGTGCAGTATCGTCATGCCCGTTTAGAAAACCGTTTGGAGAATAATTTCACACAATTCGAGATAAGTATATGAGAGAAGATTTGTCTCAACATGCGTAAAAATCACTCCATAATGGAGTTATCAAACACGTATTGACGTCGTTGCAGCAGAATGAAGCGCCGTGAAACCGAGGCAAATTCTTTGACCTCAGGGATAACTTGGCTCTGATGCCATGTGAACAATAGAATATGGTCATGAATGCAAGAGAACAAATCAATTGTTATTGATCTCTCTGGCACATAATTATACGAGTGTTGATGGACTTTGACTTTGTTCAGCTGAGCCGAAGGTACAAGTCCAATCTTAAAATATAAGTCTCTGATTGTATGACTAATACATGTAATATTGTTTGGGGAAAATATCTAGGTTTTCGTTGGGGAACAAGCTAATTGTCAAAAAAGTAAAAGACTTTACCAAAAAAAAAAAAAAGTAAAAGAGGATGGGGCCAGGATAAATGAAAATAATAGTTAAATTCAAATTCATACTTACATATACATATACATATATATATATATAAGGTTGCTACGTGGTGCTATTCTATCTCCATTATTAATAGTATTGTGTTTGCGTGTGACTGTTCCATTAATTTCTATACTGACTGAACTATAAGGCCACATACAAGACATGACCTACGTGCGTACATTAAATCATGGCACTTGCTCATTGGGTTTCTGTATCAATCAATAAGTCTTACTAATATTATTATCTTGTTTGGCTTTTGGTTTCTCACAAAAATTTCTTCACTCTAATAATAATAGTGTTGTGTTGGATAAATGATAATGTTTAGAGGATAAGGGCCACATTGGAGATAAGAATGAAGTAAACAATGCCATTAATTGAATCATGTACATGGACAACTAAATCGGGCCCATTCGATGTGTGGAGTTTCAAATTAATTTGGTAAAAGTGTAGCTTTTATCCTAATAACTGTACAAGATATTTTATTTTATTTCCATAATTTTGAAACAAATGTGTTTCTAGTTACCCAACCCTAACATCCTTAGCTTTATTAATAAATGTTGTCGACATTGAAACTTTATGTGTTCTTCTTCTTTATGCATCATCGGTATCCGGTGCTTTTTTTTTCATAGAACATATTATTAGGTATCTAAGCAACGTAACTAATTGATCTGAATAAATTTTTTACAATAGGAATGCCTTCCTCATGGGTTCTTTTTTATTCTAAGAACATGTATTTCTTACTGAAAGTAACATGTCCGGGGTACTATTAGGTAATAAATGTTTGCATCTTTACTAAAGGGAATTTGAACTTTGGCCCATCACATTGTGAGAGACTAACACCTTTTGCCAAATCAGCTCCTTTGGTTCCATGAGTCTTTTGAACAAAGTGGGAGTTGAACATAATTACCCTGCTTTATATTCAAGTTTATCTTCGCAGGAACAAGTATTCTTGGGTTTGAAATTTTAAATGTTGACAGAACATTTAGAAATAATAACATATATTATTCAATAGGAACATAATAATGATTGGGACAAGAAATCGTCATTTCAGACTTTGTGTTTGGATTATTATAAAATGAGTATGAAGATATTTTATAAAATTTAGGATCAAACTGAAATATTGTTTGAACTTAGAGTACGAAATGTGCATTTGTGGGTTTATCCCTTTCAAATCATAACACTCTTCATGATTTAATTTAAGACCTCAGCTTGATTCTAAATGTAAGACATATTTTCACATTTATTAACTTTTTCCTAAATTGCCATATTGATATTCAATAATAATCAAGAAAGAGAAGGAGCTAGGGAGTTGGGGAAGATGACTAATAATCAAGAAAGAGAAGGAGCTAGGGAGTTGGGGAAGATGACTAAGGTATTTTTTAAAAAAAATGACATATTAACTAATTTAACCAACTTCCTCAGTTTAACTAAATTAGTAAAATATGTTGAGGAGTAGAACACAGTTAGGCCTAATTTGGGTAATTATGATTTAGACGGGCATAAAGTTTGAAAGTAATTTATATGGGAAAAATTGAATGACATATATGTGGGAAATAATATTTAGTAAGAAAGATTATAAAAATCGTATTTATTTAAAATGATCAAATTTTAAAATATAAATTTGAAAATGCTGAATTGTCACTGACCCCCTGCCTCGTACCATCCTTGCACATTCTATTTTAAAAAATTACTACTTTTTAAATTTCACATATTAAACAAAATTTCCCCAAGTTTTAAAACTTCCATAGATATTTTAATTAAAAATAAATTTATATATTTTTAATAAAATTGGAGATACTTTATAAATTATTATTTATATTGAAAAAATTTTGTATATTCTAAAAAACCAAATTGAAATTTAGACAATTTTAAAAACATAAAAAAGTTTGTATAACTTATTTTTTATTTTTAAGGAATATATGTGATTTTTCTAAAAAAAATCACTCATGTAATGTTAATAAAATTATAATTATTATAACTAGTGTTCATCATAATATAAATCATGTAATTAAAAAACGTATTGACATAAATATTAAACATTCATGTTAGAAATTAGATTATACAAATATGATTTTGGTTGAAAAGTAAGAAATATGATCAGCAGTCAACCAAAAAAAAAAACAAAAGAAATATGATGAAATGGTTTAGTTGTAGTTTTATTTTTTTCGTTCAAAAAAGTTATGAGTATGGGATATAATGAAGGAATTTGATGATGAGCAACTTAATATTTTTAAATTTATATTTTAACTTTTAGTCCTCCTAAATAATTAGAACTTTTGTGGTCCTTATCAACAAATAATATTTTCTATGGGTGATTCACCTTAGTTTTCCCTAATTTATAATGATGAACACACATACACACAGAGATATATATATATATATATATATCAATTCAATTTGATATTATTCCATTTTTGCATATGTGGAGTAGGAGCCCACGTAAGGAACAAGAATATTCTTGTCTGCTATACTATGAATCGATCTTCTCGAGGGTTCCAACAACATGGAAGAAATGTTTGTACCAACTTAGGTCTTTAGTTTTTAAGCCACGTGGCACTCATACGTAGCTGCTACTTGTATGGTGTATACACATACAAGAGTGTGTCTTGTGAACGGAAATTGGAATTGCATTGACTTGATAATGTGAACACTATTTTTATTATTTACTAATTTTGCTTATGAAATTAAGAAAAAAATAGTTGGCCACTGAAACTCGATAACTAGTCACCGGCACTGGAGCTTCGACGTCCCGGTGGCAACAAGGTCACTGGAGCTTCGTGAGGAGCAAAGGATTTTTTTGAAAAGGCAAAAAGAAAAGCCAGGAGAAGTATGTAATTTTACAATAATCCAAAATTTCAAATTGAGACCCTAATTCATCTTTTACCATATTTGGGTAAATGATCATTGTACTCCAAAAGTATTCACGTTGGAGCATTTATCCAGAAGTTTTTTTGAATCATTTTTACCCTGAAAATTGACAAAATGTATCATTTTTTACTTGGAGCAAATGATGTGCAATTAATGTTTGCTATCATCTCAAGTCGTGACATCATATGAGACCCTTTTCTATGTCGTGATCATTAAAAGGGGCTGAAACTACCACTAGACTATCACATTTCTCCATCGCCATTTTATCTGAATCAAGAGATAAAAATTCCACACACTTCATGTAAAGTTGAGAAACAACTTCAAAACAACAACCACCCTGTATCCAAGCTTATGCTATTTTGTGCACAGGGGAAGAGAGAAGTGAACTCAGAACATGAATTAACCTTTCTAACCTTAGATGACTAGAAAATGATAGTGGAGGGAGCATTAACCTTTTTTAACTAACAACAACAACCTTAACCAAAAAGATCTCAGGCCGTGACTTTATATGTCTAGGTCGCAATTTGAAATGATGGCAAACGTCCTTGAACCTCCATTGCTCTATATTGAAAATGATATGTTTTGTCAACTTTTGGAGTAAATATGATCCGAAAAAACATTAGAATATTCAATACTCTAAAGCGGATACTTAGCTTCTAAATCATTTATCTACCAACTTTTAAAGTATTTCTTGTGGTGATTTTTGCTTTTCAAAATTACTTATCAAAATTAAACTTCTAACCAGAATGAAAGCTGCTTTACAAAAGGACTATAACTTATTATTTTTATTTCACTCACCTCTCTCTCTTTTAAAGTTTGGTAGCACAATCCTAATTATGATGCATCGCAAAACGTCTAGAGCAATGTGGGTATAATTAGCCCTAAAAACTTTTTCTACACAAAAGTGACATTCACTTTCCGTTCATTCACACAATAATGTTAAAAGGCATATAATAAAGAAGGAGAATGGTCACTAACTACACACACGTTGATAGGGAACAAGATCATTGTCAAAATTAATAAGATGGGTCCAAAAATGGTTCAAAAAATAATATTGAAAGAAACAGAACATGGCAATCATTCATTCAAATTCATGGTTCTTCCTATTTCTCCATGGCTATCACTATTGATGTGTTGTGTATATGCGTGTGACTGTACAATGAATTACCACTACTACTGGTTTCTATTTGCCAAGCTAGCTAGTTAGGTGTGAGTGTGTGAGTGTGTGTGTGTGTGTGTGTGACTCTGTGTGTTAATTCATCATTGTTCTTGATTATTGTTATGGTTTCAATGATCAATCAGTTATCTCTCTTCATTATTTGTTTCACTATGCTTGTCACAATTACATTGAAGTACTTTATGTCTACTAAAGAGTCAATTGGACTTTCTTTTTATGATTGAGATAGCTAAATACATTTCATTTAAATTATTTATATCTACCATTTTTTTCAAAATTAATTTGAATGGCAATCATTTATATCTCTAACAGAACATGGCAATCATTCATTCAAACTTCGGTTGCGGTATGATGTAAAAAATACAACGAGAGGGATATCTCCTTTTCGTCTTCCCATCCTCCTCATTTTCCTTTTCTTAACATAATGAGATCATTGTTTGAATGGTTTGTGTCTGATGTTAGAGATACTGTGAGGTTTGTTGGTTAGGCTCTATAAATATGAGCCTTGTACTTTGGATTTAGTGTGTAGGGATGTACAAAATGGGCTTCCATGAGGGCAAGACAGAGAATCAAGACTCCTCTTCTTGACATGGTGCAACGACATCATATTCATTTGGAAAACCATTGGGAGAATGATTTCACACAATCCGAGGTAAATATGTGAAAGTAGTTTTGTCTTGACTTGCATGAAAATCACTTCAAATGGACTTACCAAACATACACGACATCGTTGCAGCAGAGTGAAGCGCCGTGAAACCGAGGTGAATTCTTTGATCTCAGGGATAACTTGTCTCTGATGCCATGTGAAAAATAGAATATAGTCATGAATGCAAGAGAACAAATCAACTGTTATTGATCTCTCTGGCACATATTTATACGAGTGTTGATGGACTTTGACTTTGTTTAGCGTAGCCGAAGGTGCAAGTCCAAGCTTAAAATAAAAGTCTCAGATTGTATGACTAATACATATAATATTAGTTTGGAGTATTATAAAAGTAAAAGAATTTCAGATAAGGGACAAGAGAATAAGAGAAGGGAAAATATGAGAGGAAATGGGAGATCAATGCTTATTCCTTTCTCTGTTCTATCTGTACACAATGCATTATACATAAACTCTATTCATAGGCCTTCAAGAGTGACCACCAAAGGTCATGTATAATGAATAATACATTTAATACAGATGAATATGCATTGTGACTTTTCGTATCGTTTATGAATCTGACTGTACAGTAATAATGATGTGGGAAGTGAAAAGTCGACAGACATCCACATAATAAATATATCTTTAACACTCCCCCTTGGATGTCCATTATGAATGTGCCTCATTAAAAACTTTAACTAGGAAAATTGAGTAGGACAAAACCCAGTTAAAGAAAAGAGTACATCATTCATTGATACACTAGTTAGTGCTGCCTTATTAAAAATCTTTCTAGAAAAATCCAGTGGGACAAAACCTAGATAAGGGAAAGAGTACATTATGTATCGACTCCCCCTCATGACGACATCACTTGAGATCTCTGAGTTTACGAAAACGATGCCATGGACAAGTTTTTGAAAGATTGCACCTGGAAGAGACTTGATGAATAAATCTGTAATATTCTCATTGGAACAAATATGTTGGATATTAATTTTACCATCCTTTTAAAAATCACGGGTGAAGAAGAATTTTGGTAAAATATATTTTGTTCAATCACCCTTGATGTACCTTTCCTTTAGCTGGGCAATACATGCCGCATTATCCTCATATAGGATTGTTGAGATTATTTTCCTGAAAATAAACCACAAGTTGTTTGTATTTGGTGTATTTTTTACGTCAACAAACACATTTTTGACTTGCTTCATGGATCGCTAGAATTTCAGCATGGTTAGATGATGTGGCTGATATAGACTGTTTCATATATCGCCATGAAATAGACGCACCTCTACATGTAAATAGATAGCCAGTTTGTAATTTACCATCATATGAATTAAACAAAAATTCAGCATATGCATAACCAACCAGTTCGTAATTGGATTTATTTGAGTATAATATCCCCGTATCCATAGTGCCTCTAAGATAACGGATAATATGTTTCACTCCATTACAATGTCTTCATGTTAGTGAAGAACTATATCTTACTAATAAATTAACAGCAAATGATATATCAGGACATGTGTGATTAGCAACATACATCAGTGCTCATATAGCACTAAGATATAGTACTTCTGGACCAAGTAGTTCTTCATTACCTTATTCACTAATTACTTGAGGTCTGAATGGGTCATTATTAGGTTCCAAAGACCTCACAATCATTGGAGTACATAACGGATATAATTTATCCATATAAAACCGTTCTAGGATCCTTTTTATACAAGTCTCTTGATATACAAAGATCCCATTTTTATGCACTCAATCTATATTCAAAGACATAATTTTGTTCTTCCTAAGTCTTTCATTTCATATTCTTTCTTCAAACAATTAATTGTCTTTTGTAACTCTTCAAGAGTTCCAATGATATTGATATCATCAACATAAACAACAATTATGTCAAACTCACTTTCATATTTTTTATAAAGATGCACGGGCATATTTGATCATTTATATCCTTCTTTCAACAAATATTCATTGAGATGATTATACCACATGCATTTTGATTGCTTTAGGCCATACATGGACTTATTCAACTTGATTGAGTATTGTTCTCGAGAACTAGAATTCAATGTTTCTAGCTCTTTAAGTCCTTCAAGGATTTGTGCTTTTGGCACTTTTAGTCCTTCAAGGATTTGTGCTTCTGTCACTTTTAGTCCTTCAGGTATTTGAGCTTCTGTCACTTTTAGTCCTTCAGGGATTTAGGCTTCTGACACTTTTAGTCCTTCAGGGATTTGTGCCTTTAGCACTTTAGTCCTTCAGGGACTTTTATATAAGTATTATTGTCAAGTGAACCATATAAATAGGCAGTTACAACATCCATTAGATGCAAATAAAGCCCTTCAATTTAAACTCAGGCTAATCAAATAAGGAAAAGTAGTCGCATCCACTACACTTGAATACGTTTTTTTATAATCGATACCAAGCCTTTGTGTAAAGCCCTGAGCTACAAGACATGCCTTATATCTTTTCACCCTTTTCATTCCGTTTCCTCACAAAAAGCATTTTTATCCAATAGGTTTTACATCCTTTGGTTTAAGTACTATAGGTCAAAAAACTTTTCGTTTTTCCAATTATTTTAGTTCTACCTTGAAGGCATCTTTCAATAAGGGCCAATCTTTTCTCTGGTTACATTCACTAATGGATTTTGGCTCATGATCCTCGTTATTATTATTCATTACATCATATGCTATTTAATATGGAAAGATGTCGTCAACATTGACTTCATTTTGGTTCCATCGGATTCCATTCATAACATAATATATTGAAATCTCATTCTTTTCACATATTTCATGTACCTATGTCTCTTTTGGGACTACCATATTCTCTTCTAGAGATGAATCTTCTGGAGCTATTATCTTTTCTTGATTATCCTCAATTTGACCATTTATATTTTTAAACTCCTTTTTTATAGGATTTTTATCTTTGGAACCGATAACCTTTCACACTTCAGGCATGATTTGGATTCATTCATAATAGTTTGTCCTTCAAGGACATTAATTCTGATAGGACATGTTACTTTAATACACTTTTGGAATCAGTAGATGCTTCTGGCATTTGATTATCTAAATTCTGTAAATGAATTATCCTTTGAACTTCCAGTTCACATTGTTTTGCCCGAGATCAAAATAAGCCAATGATAATTCATTCCAGTTAATCTCTTGACCCAACTGCTTATTTTCTCCCCCTGATGCTAATGAAAGTAATTCATCAAATGAAACTTAGCAAACAATGTCATAAAATTCATAATCAGCATATATTCATTGGGTTTTACATGCACATATATTGTACACCTAAAAGTAGGAAATATTAGGTTCTTGATCAAAAACCTTTGCAAGGGGGAAAACTTTCAATAATTTTTTGGCCTCATGCGAGCTCTACATACAAAATGGCTAATCCCTAAGCAGAATATGGGAGATTATATCTCATGTAAAAAGTTGCAACCATTTAACCAATCATTCTTCTAGTCCATTTTGTGTGTGAACATGAATTACAAGATGTTCAATATCAAGTCCAAGGGACGTGTGATCCTCATTAAGGCTAATGAAGTAAATTCATTAGCAATATCAAGATATTATTTCTAATCAGATAATTAGGATAATATACTCTTAACATATTCGTTGAGTAAAGAATCTTGCAAACTTCAAGTTGCAAGAAGATAATAAACAAGCATGATACCATTTAATTGATATATCAATTAAAACCATATGGTAACTAAATGGCTCACCATGTGAATATATCGTCCTACAAATATATTCCTGTATCTGTTTTGAGAATGTGAGAGACTCACATTATATTTAACTTTATGAGGGCATAATATATTTCCCCTTGGAACATGCAACATATGAAAAGTAGTGTTATCTATTTACACTTCAAAGTATATTCACATTTATTCTAAACCATTTCTCGCATCATAATTGAACCAGGATAGTCTAACCGATCATGCCAAACATTAAATTTATTAGTAAGCTTCTGGTTTATATTGACAAACTGATGGTTTGTACTCATGACATACATTAAATTCATTAGTAAACTGCTAGTTTACTATTACATGTCAAACAATAAATTCATCAGTCTCAGTAAATTTCTGGTTTACCATCATATGCTTTCAATTATGCTTATATACAAAGTTAGGAGAAAAATAGAGGAAAGTTGGAATTAAAACAAATAAATATAAAACCAACAATAAAATAAATAAGTTAACAGTGAAAGAATATACATGCATATGCACACACATATATATAATTATATAAGTTATATATTTATATACTTAAGTATAACTATAATTAAATGAATATAGCTTCTGGCTCTTTTATAAGTTAGGAAAAACATATGACATGCACCATACAATATTAAAATAAGAGATTAAGGTTATATAACTTTTAGTCATATAACTTCTATTAAAATTTTAGTGATCATGACAAGGTGAAAACCCCTGACCGTTTCACCTTGTCGTGATCATTAAAATTTCTCCATCGCCATTTTATTTGAATCAAGAGAGAAAAGTTCCACGCACTCCATGTAAAGTTCAGAAACAACAACTTGAAAACAACAACCACCCTGTATCTGGCCTTTGTTATTTTGTGCACAGAGTAAGAGAGAAGTGAACTCAGAAAATGAATTAACCTTTTTAACCTGAGATGATTAGAAAATGATTGGAGGGAGTATTAACCCTTTTTAACCAACAACAACAACCTTTTGTAACATTTTTAAAAAGGACATCATAATATGTCCATGTCATGAGTTGAGATGATGGCAAACGTCCAAGAACTCCATTGCTCCATATCGAAAATGCTCCAACACGGATTCTTCCAAGGTAAAAATAGCCAATTACCCACCATGTTTTAAAGTATTTTTGTGGTGATTTTTGCTTTTCTAAATTACTTATCCGAATTAAACTTCTAAGCAGAATGAAAGCTCCTTTACAAAAAGACTATAACTTGTTATTTTTATTTCACTCACCTCTCTCTTTTATAAAGTTTGGTGGTACAATCCTAATTATGATGCATCACAAGACATCTGGAGCAATATCGGTATAATTAGCCCTAAAAACTCTTTCTACACAAAAGTGACATTCACTTTCCGTTCATTCACACAATAATGTTAAAAGGCATATAATAAAGAAGGAGCTACACACACACACACGCGCATGCTTATAGGGAACAAGATCATTGTCAAAATTAATAAGATAGGTCCAAAGATGGTTCAAAAAATAATATTGAAAGAAATAGAACATGGAAATCATTCCTTAAAATTCATGGTTCTTCCTATTTCTCCATGACTATCACTATTGATGTGTTGTATATATGCGTGTGACTGTATAATGAATTACCACTACTATTGGTTTCTATTTGCCAAGCTAGCTAGTTAGGTGAGTTAATTCATCATTGCACTTGATTTTTTTAGGGTTTCTATGATCAATCAGTTATCTATTTTCATTATTTGTTTCACTGTGCTTGTCACAGTTATATTGAACTACTTTATGTCTTTAGTATAAGGGTCAATTGAACTTTTTTTTAAGATTAAGACAGCTAAATACATTTCATTTAAATTATTTATATCTATCATTTTTTTAACTTAATTTGATTGGCAGTCATTTATATCTCTAACAGAACATGGCAATCATTCATTCAAACTTCGCTTCCAGTATATCTCCTTTTGTCTTTCCATGCTCCTCATTTTCCTTTTCTAATCATAATAAGATCATTGTTTGAATGGTTTGTGTCTGATGTTAGAGATACTGTGAGGTTTGTTAGTTAGGCTCTATAAATAGGAATCTTGTACTTTGGATTAAGTGTGTAGGGATGTGCAAAATGGGCTTCGATGAGGGCAAGACGGAAAATCAAGACTACTCTTCTTAACACAGTGCAACGAAGTTGTGCTCGTTTGAAAAACCGTTGGTAGAATGATTTCGCTGATAGGATTTACTAAAGCATACAAGTTCAATGGAATAATCTAGAGCATTGCAGAAGCGTATCTGGATCCATGGATGCGTATGACGAAAGGGGAAGATCAACCAGGTTATCACTAGGGAACCAAGAAACTGTCTGTAGATATGAAAGCAAGACGATTACGTTAACGCTTAGCTAACTCGGGGATCACAACCCCGTATTTGTAAGGGGAGACCGAGTATTCAGCCCATCAATGAATACGGGCCTGAAAATCGGCCCTCAGTATATATTAGTTCATGATGCCTAATTGAGCCAACTTAATTCCTTAAACCTTAGTAGATCACTTTGTATTTGGCCTGGGACAAGAAATAATGGCACCCACATATAAGTGTAATATATGGCTCATTGTTGAATTATTCCAACAATCTCCCACTGGGGCACATATGAAACTTAAATGTGTAAAACCTTATGCGCGCAATATTGCCATTATTCATTACCTAAACAATATGGTCTATTGATTGCATCTATATAGAACCAAACAGGATCTTTGTTGTATTACACATAACTAAATCCCAGGATGATCACAAATATGTATACAATCAAATGACATAGATCAATCAAGGATATACTGCATGGAAAATTTCATGAATGTGATCTGTACATGCCTATTTTCCAACTGATCCTCCTTAGTGAGATCAACCTTAATTTAATTATGTAGAATGGTAACTTGAAACTTTAAAACTTAATGGAGAACTATATAACCTTATTTCTGATCAGAATAAATGCTTAAACTTTCATGAAATCGAACACTAAATACATACTCCCACTAAACCAGTATATCCTTATCATAAAGTACACACATTCGAGCTATGTACTCGTAAAAGGCCTTGGGTGTTACTCCCTTTGTTAGGGGTTCAACAATTATGGAGTATATCGGAATGTGTTCGATAAAAAACTGTCCATTCTACACCCTATCCTTAACGGCTAGGTATTGGAATACAAGACTGTCACCATATTGTCACAGTACATCTTTAATGGTCTTTCAACACTTTACACAATTTACAGCCCAGTGATAAGGTTGCACAACCATATTTCATGGTTGGATGCCTCCCAAACTGCTACATGCTTTACATCCATAGGGGAGGAAGCTCCAAGAAGTGGCTCTACCAACCAGCATGTAGACATAGCCTGATGTGGATTTCTAAATACGTTGGCATCTATCGTGATCAGAATCAACATACTGAATGATCTCTAACTGATCTGATCTGTGATACATGGACATGTAATCCTTTATTCTCTTTAGATATCTCATAACCCGTTTGGCTGCTTTTCAATTATCCATACCCAAGTTACTTATATATCTGCCCAACATTCCAGTAACAAACGCGAGATCTAGTCACGTACATACTTGAGCATACATAAGACTCCCAGCAGCTGAAGAGTATGGAAACTTTTCCTTTTCTTTAATTTCAAGTATTGTCTTAGGGCATTGTTTGAGACTGAATTTGTCTTCCTTAGCAATAGGGGTGTCATCTGATTTACAAGCTTGCATGTCGAACCTCTTAAGAACCTTATCAATATAACTCCTTTGTGATAATCCAAGAACACCTCAATTTATATCTGAGTGAACTTGGATTCCAAATACAAAGGAAGCACACCAAGATCTTTTATTTCAAAATTATTTGATAGAAATTTCTTGGTTTGCTACAACAAGACCGAATTATAGGCGGCAAGCAATATGTCATCAACATATAAAACCAGGAATATGAACTTACTCCCACTAACCTTGTGATATACAAAATGATCAACAGGATTTACCTCAAAACCGAATGAGATAATTACCTGATGAAATTTGTGATACCAATGACGGGAAGCTTGCTTGAGACCATAGATGGATTTCTTTACTTTGCAAATCACAGAGTTAAGTTCTCCTAACACAAAGTTTCTGGTTGCTCCATATAAATCGTCTCATCAATGTCACCATTGAAAAACGTTGTCTTAACATCCATATGATATAGCTCAAGATCAAAATGGGCGACTAGTGCCATGATTACTGTAAAAAAGTCTTTTGAAGAAACTAGAGAGAAAGCCTCTTTAAAGTCAATCCCTTCCTTTTGAGTAAAGCCTTTTGCCACAAGACAAGACGTATGTCTTTCCACTTTTCCATTTGCGTCCCTTTTGGTTTAAAATATCCATTTGCAACTAACGGGTTTTGCACCTTCTGGCAAAAGGATAAGATCCCAAACCTTATTGTCTTGCATGGACGTATACTCCTTATTCATCACTCAATCCACTTTTGAGAGTTGGAGCTTTAATTGCTTTTTGGAAGTTGATTGGATCATCTTCCACCATACCATTTTCTTCCTCATGTTCATGAAGGAAGACAATGTAATCATCTGAAATTGCATTTCTCCTTTCTCATGTGGATCGTCTTAACATTGTTTCTTGTGGCTGTTGAGTTTCCACTTGAAGAACTTCAACCTAAACATCACTATGTAGAAGTTCAAGATTTACTTCTTTAATCACAACAGGTATTGGAATTCATGTGCTTTTAGAAGCAACTAATAGATTCGACTCAGTAATAGAGGTCGATTCTTCCTCGAAAGTGATGTTTCTTACTTTATCTTCCCCCCAAGCTCAACATCCTCAAAGAAACGTGTAGTTCTCGTTTGAAAAGTGCTCCTGAGAGTAAGATCATAAAACTTATAACCCCTTAAGCTTCTAGAATATCCAATAAAGTAACTGCTTACTGTTTTGGGGTCCAATTTCTTTTCCTGTGGCCTATAAGGCCTTGCCTTAGTTGGACAACCCCAATTATGAAAGTGTCTTAGACCAGACTTTTTGCCTATCTAAAGCTCAAAATGTGTTTAAGCAGTTGCCTTAGTTAGCAGCCTCTAAAAACTCTCTTTATGCTATTCCCTCTAGAGGTGCTAGCCATATTGGCAGTGTGAAAGCTGTCATGTTTCAGTATCTCTTCTTCTTACATAAGATAGGATATGAGCTCATTCAGAGTCCATTTTTCCTTTTGTCAGTTATAACTGACCTTAAACTGGCTATATTGTGCAAGAAGAGAAATAAACAACAAGTATACCAAAAGGTCCTTAAATAGCTCAAGTTTTAATTCCTTAAATTTCACAACTACGTGAGACATTTTCTTAATGTATTCTCTTATATTTCCTTGCCCCTTATACGTTATAGAGATCAAGCGTTGCAAAAGCATACTTGTTTCTACCTTATTGCCTTTTTACAAAGCGCTTTTTAATTTTGGCAAGAAAATCCTTACCATTGAGAATACTATCAGTATAGCACCTTTAAAGGCTCCTGAGATGCCATGCTTTATGATCATAAGAATCTTGCAATTTAATCGCTCCCACTTACCAAAATACCTCCGTGTTTCAGAAGTACTTTCATTCATAAGAGAAAGGGAGGATTAGTACTTAATGTAAGGCACAAATCTATGCATCTCAAAATTACCAGAATGTTATTTCCTTTTTTTCATTTAAAGAAATCCACATAAAAGATAATGGCAATAAATTCAAATAAATATAATCCCTATCATAAGATACCGGTAACAACATCAGTATTTCATCTTTGGACGATAATATCAACTGTCAGTGGCATCTTGTTGTAATGATTAAATACTAACAATAATATCTGCCAAACAATAATTGTTCTTTGGAACACATTATTATTCGCATGATTATACCTGAGAATTGTCACATATTTATCATCACAGGTGCCTATATAATTCTGCCAAGTATCAACCTTCCTTTGGGCCGATTAGATACTAGCATGAAATTGTATAGTCACAAATAACATCTAATATGCCTCATAAATAATTTTCACAAGAGATCACACTTTGGTGTGATGTTGTGTTAATATATTTAATTGGCATAAAAGACAAAGAACCTTAAATGGGCAAAAAAGCCTTCAAAATTATTTGAAATATATTGTCAATCTCATAATACCTTATTTACACATATTTAAACAATAATCAACACATAAAAATATGTACAAAATAATTTCCTCAACGTAAACAATCCAAAATAATCCATAAAATGATTTACAAAATGTTTTTGGAATAAATTATTAGCATAAAGTGCCCAAAAGAGAATTTCCGAAAAGACAAAATTGGGACATTTTCTTCTTTATTGATTCCATAATTGCATGCCCAAATAATAAAAAAAATGCAAGCCCAAAAGATAAAAAATGCAAAAAACTTAAATTGTCCAAAAAACAAAAAACAGTAGGCGATCCGACTAAGCCACAAATTGTAAACTTAGGTCGTTGGTTAGCCTTGAAAATGGATCAAAAATATTAATTGTGATTTCCAATGATTGTACAGGGACAACCCCAGGGTCGTTCTCTCCGGAAGCTACTATTGCGTACCAATAACTCTTAGCTTGTGATTATGCTTGTGATGCAAATGCAATCAATTTTTTGAATCAAATTATGCTATGTACCTAAACTAATTACAAAATAAAACTTGTTTTTGGTATTTTCTGCTGAGAAAAAAGTAAAGGTAGATTTGAATGTGAAAAGGGTATGTGATGATGGTTTCCTCTTGAAAACAAGTTGTGTCATCATAGTTCGCAAAGGATTAGGGAAAGCATAGACTTTCGCACTAAGTTTCGTAATAAAAAACCCCAACAAATCGCTGGGTCAGAAATCTCATGAAATGAATTCCATTCCATGAAATCCTTTAAGAACACTTAGTGTGTGTACGAAAAACGCAAAGTGACAAAATCAACTCCATATATTGTTGACTCTAAAACCAAGCACAACTAGAATGATCGAAGAGAACAATAAGATTTCATTGAATAAGCAAAATGAACTCCATTCTACTTTGTCAATCACAAAACTCAATACACAATAATAAAAGTTTGGCTCGACCGAGACCAAGTATTTGCACACAAATTACAAAGTCCAACTCAGAATCCAATTAATCTATAATGTAAATATAGATTGAAAGCAAATACTCCCCTTTTGGCACTTCGAACTCCAGCTCACTTCATCTTCAAGAGGATGGAGATGCTCAGCTCCTCATGGATGATGGAAATGAGCTTCGTATGGATGATTGAGGTATGATAAATGGATGGATGGTAAGGAAATAGAGGAAGTAGGGTTTAGTGTGTGTGTGTGTGTGGAAGGTGAAGAAAAAATGGAATGTGTCGTTTCTCCTTGCTCTCTTTCTCTCTTCTTTCTAGCCTCCTCTAGCCTCCTTAGAAAATACCCTAAATGGCATGATAAAACCGCTCTTGGTCAGATCTCTAAAGTTGGGTCAGGTTATTTTCCATCTAGAGTAAAATTCTAGTGCTGATGCACGCTATTCGCCGCGGCGAAATTCTCCAGAGCTGCTTCCTCTTGCCTTTCGTACAGAGTTCCTGAAGTGAAATAGAAAATATTGGCAGTATCATTTGCTCATGATGGAATTTAAGGACAATAACATCATTATTCATGGCATATGTACCCAAAATCACACTAATCCAATTCAACTCCTAATCTCAAATTAAGCACAAAAGGGTCATGTATGGGCTAAAATTGACTCTAAGACTCTGGGAATTCAAGTATAAAACTAGTACAAATAAAGCTCAATTAATAGACCCAAATACAATGACCCAAACATTTTGGCCCAAAATATCCCTATCGTTCTGAAAAAAATTCAGCAGCCCAATTTTCTTGGTCCAAACTGTGTTCTCCTTTTTCTGAAATGGGCGGAATTTTTTTTAAATCCAGATTTTCTTTAATGGCCCATTCATCAAGGCCCAAAAGCAAGTTTCCTTTTGCCCAAACAGCCCCTTTCATAAAAAACTTAATCCGCCTAAAACGCAATTTTTTAGCAAATAAATGCCGAAAATGCAAACCTCTTTGCCCAATTTTGAAGTGGGCCTAAAAAGCTTCAGCCCACCTTTCTAAACGCAGTAATAGGCCATGTAATCTCAAAATGCAAACTGGAGGCTAAAAAACAACATTTAAAATGTTGGGCCAAGATAAATTTTAAATTATTCCTCAGCAATGGAGCGAGCGAAAAAACCGCAACAGAAACTCCAGATTTTGCATATCATGGGGATCGAAATTTCAGCACATTATCAAAATTGAAAATGATCTTGAGTTTTTGGAGTTTAAAAATAAATAAATGACATGTTAACAACCAAATCCCAATCGTGACCGAATCTAATGGATCTGTGACTCTCTCCCCTCATAACTGCCATACACACGCACATTATTCCCAAAACAGCACCAGAAAGTGAGAAACCGATATAGTAACGACATATTTTTTTTTGGTATCCAAGCGGACACTAAAAGAACCCGACCCGTCTTCCTGCGTTACCCGATTCTCCCTTTCCCTCTAGGTCACCGAACATTTACCTTTTTTTTTTTAAAATTCATCTTCTTCTTCCCAGAGGTCGAAGTGGCGATTTCAATGGAGGAGAATCAGTAATTTTCAAATGGAAAACATGTGGAACAATCCTTTTTTCATTCTCTACCTCTTAAATCCATATATATATATGATAAACAAAACCACAGATTCATACAGTTATGCACATGCACAAAAGTCAAAACTTTTCGGCGAAAATGCAACCATGGATTCCGGTGAAAAAGGTTTCAAGACAAGCACAGGTTCACAGATTGTTACGAGCCGGAGAGCGAAAGAGAGAAAGAGAGAAGAAGGAATTCTGTTTTTTCATACATGTGTATTACATGGCTTGATCCTCTATATATCCTATTGGATCGTTGCATCTTTCAACAGAATCCGTTAGTGACAGTTGATGTTCGTTATACTCTAACGGCTACTTTTTACATAATGCCTCGTATCAATACCTCCAGTGGACCAAGAATCCACAGAGGAACATGTAGCAGTGGTCCACGCCATCATGGGCGGACAGGGTGCATCCGTCCTCCATGTAGAGGGCTTCATCAAAAGACAATGTGTCAAGTTCCTCATAGACACCGGCAGCTTTCACAATGTCCTTAACACCTCACTGGTCAAACACTTACACTTGCCTATGCACACCAGACACACGCTCCACATACAACTTGATAGGATTTACTAAAGCATACAAGTTTAATGGAATAATCTAGAGCATTGCGGAAGCGTACCTGGATCCATGGATACGTATAACGGAATGGGAAGATCAACTAGGTTATCAATAGGGAACCAAGAAACCGTCTGCAGATGGGGAAGCAAGACGATTATGTTAACTCTTAGCTAACCCGGGGATCATAGCCTTGTATTTATAGGGGGAACCCAGTATTCAGCCCAACAATGAATACGAGCCAGCAAATCAGGCCTCAGTATATGTTAGTCTATGACGCCTAATTGAGCCAACTTAATTCCTTAAACCTTAGTAGATCATTTCGTATTTGGCCCAGGACAAGAAATAATGGCACCAACATATAAGTGTAATATGTGGCCCATTGTTGAATTATTCCAACATTCGCACAATCTAAGGTAAGTATGTGAGAGGAGTTTTGTCTCAACTTGCGTAAAAGTCACTCCAAGTAGAGTGAAGCATCGTGAAATTGAGGCAAATTCTTTGACCTCAGGGGTAACTTGGCTCTAATGCCATATGAACAATAGAATATGGTCATGAATGCAAGAGAACAAATCAACTGTTATTGATCTCTCTGGCACATATTTATACGTGAGTTGATGGACTTTGTTCAGCTGAGCCTTAGGTACAAGTCCAAGCTTAAAATACAAATACCTGATTGTGTGACTAATACATGTAATTCACAATACTTAAATCTATACACATACACATAATCCTAACACCGTACATGTTCTTGGCATAGAGTGTTGTTCATGTCACACTTCGCTCTCTGGGTTCAGAGACATGTACCCAAATTTTGGTGAACTCTTGAAACCTGATTCATTTGAACTTTTAGTTATTTATGAAAAAAAATATGACATGGGATTTGTGCTATGGATAATAGAGCTCTTTTCAATGGATTTTAATATATTTATAGTTCTTTGGAATGAATAAGAAAGCTGATGATTTCCTGTACTTGTTCTACTTCTACCTTTCTGTGTGTGGAAAATTAATGGTTCTTTTCATTTGAATTTATGTTTTCTTGTTTTTTAGATGCATATTTTTCTTGACAATTTATTATATAAATTATCTTTTATTGATAGATTTAATACAGTTAAAATTGAAAAAAAATCTGCGGTGGTGAATGTAAAATTAACAATAATGTGTCGTAAACTTTTGTTCTATTTTATAAATAAAAATATTTGTGCATTTTTTATTACTCTTAAATGGCATGATATAACGTAATCTTATTAATTAATATATATACTATAATATGAAATTTTCAACAAGTTACTTTGTTAATGAGTCGTGCTCATTTATCTAATCACATGTACATACGAGAACGTCAAAATGTAACCGGTCTTATCTAAACTGATCTGACTCGATTGGGCCACCACCCCAATATCATCTCAATTCTCAGTTAATCTTTTGTCCATTGTCACCTTTATCTTTTTTTTCTTTTATCATAATCTTCCAAGTTTACTAATAGCTTATCAGTACTAACACTAAATTTAAGTGTCTGTTCAGATTAACAGTAGAAATTACTTTTAAAATTTATTATACGTGAGTTAAGTATGTCAAAGTGATTTGTTTCAACATATATGGATGTGATTATCAAACGTTTATCCAAATAAGCTCCACGATGATTAATTGCCAGAAATTTTAATCAATAAGATTCTCAAGGCAGGAAATTGGATCTGTAAAAAAACTATTCGATACGGTAATTTAATCACAAGTGGTGTTGAGCTACAATCAACTCAATTATGACTCAAAGGATAATAAAAGCCAATAATTTTGCAAGCCATTGGCATTAAAAGCCAATAAAATTCCTATTTATGGAGTTGCGGGTTGAATTCACTTCTAAAATCATGTCGCTAATATATACCCCTCTAATTAAAAAAATAGTTTGATTAAGATATACAAAAATATTCGTATATAACCATTAAAAACACTAATATTTTAAATAAAAAGACAAGAATCCACAAGTAAACAAAAGATTCATATATAAACCACGTATAAATCCAATAAAAGTTATTAAAATGCAAATCTTGGACTGTTATTTTTTTTAACTCAAAGCAACATCATCCAAAGATTTTAACTAGACCAATCAAAAATTGATTCATCAAATCACTGATCTAACTGGTCATCTCGATTTGGATTCTAATAAAATGGTGACAACATTGTCTGCTGCAGTGATTTTCTTTTCACGCTAATACTCTTTAGTTACTCCACATCTTTCCCTGCACAGTGATTACTCAAGTGGAAAAAGAGATTTGAGTAATTCTGATAAATTTGATGCAGGAGAAAGTGAATGGGTGAGAATATCACAGGAAAATTGATTGACTCATCAAGTTCTCATTGAAATATGGCTTTTAAATTAAGTTCCAAATTAATCAATGCTGTCAAAGGGAATGGCAATGCCATACGCAAAATGGAAGAGACTCGAAATGACAAACAAATAAAGCTTTTGCACATTTTCATAATTCCGTTAACATGATCCATATGGGCACCGACCCATAGATCCATACACCTCGATTGAGTGGAAAGGAATCAATAGAAAAGGAACAGAATGATTGATATATTTCTCGAAACAAGAAAAGAAAACAGAGAGACGAAATATAAATCATCAATCAATTAAACCCTTCGAAAGCTTGCTAATTCTAGCATTAGTGGGAAGCATACCTGGTGGAACAAGGATTTTCGGTAAGAAAAAGACAGAACATCATACAATCATATCATGAAAGAATGAACTATCTGCTCTCTAATCGCTGAGACAAATAGAACATGCAACAGACTGAAAATTAACAGCAGAAGGAATATCTTCCTATTGATCATTCGTTGTACGTATTTGGAGCATCCACCTCAAATATTACCCTCCCCCCTCCAAAACAATACACCTCAAAAATTCAAGAACACTTTCCATTCTTCATTCCCAAACTCTACCCAGTTATGAACAACCCATTTGCAAAAACTGCTACGAGAGGAGTCCCTTCCGCCCATGAACTGCTTTTACAAAAATTAAATTACACTTGCGTGACCAAAGAATGTGTGGCAAACTCAGACTTTAACCGGTCGATGATCATCATCGAGGACCGTGCAAGATAATGCATGGCCACTAAAATTGTTCCTATTCGTAGTATGTATCTCTTCATTGGCACTGTTTGTTGTGTGAGCTCCAGTCATCGAGAAGATTTGAAATGGTTTCTTCGAGCTTCTTAGCTTGTGGGCCTGGCTTGAGGGTATTGACATCACCCCACTGAGAGCAAGGGTCCATCCACCAGGACTTCCGTCCGGAGCACCATGCTCCTGGTACAGCATTATTACGCCCACGCCGGAGGATCTTTTCATCGATAAGGTCAAGCACGGGTTCGTTAACTCTGAACTGTCTTGCAAAAGCAGCTCCACTTTGTGCAATTTGATCATAAACAGAGGAATTAAGGAAGTGTGGCTCCATCCTGGGAGGATTGTCCCAGATCATGTACCGTAAGTCAGCATTAACTGTTGTGTTTTTAAATTCTGGTGCATTGCAAACCACGGAATGGAAGTAACCTTCTTGGGATAACTTAACATTAGTATAATACATCAGAAGTGTTCGGGGTAAGTTATCCCAGCCGAGAATGCAGAACTCCATAAATGATCTGCTCAAGATAACCCATGGTGAACCTGCAAGGTAAGAAAAGCATGATATACAAACAACTGCCATAGATTCAGCTGCACAAACAGCAAATGAGCAAAGAAAGTTGCCTGTGAAGAGTTTGAATGCGTCAGGTGTTGGTCGCTTCTCTGTAGCTTGAAAAATTTGACTTCTTCTGGCTAAATATATACTTGGGTCAACAACAATTGGCTGGAATCTATCACCTCTGCAAGGGTATATAGCTATTTAAATATATAACCCAGAACAAACCAAGTAAATGCAACCAAAAAGAAACAAGAATTAGCAGAAATTTTCATTACTCTTTCCATCCAAGATCACCAGTGTGATCAATGAAATTGAGGTCTCTTCTGACAGAGGAGAAAACATGGGACAGATCTGATACAGATTAAACGGTATGCATCAGTAACTTTATTAAACTTTAAATAAGTGAAACAACACAATGATTATGTGAAGAAAAATATCCAGGCCCTAAATGAATCATAATGAATGAACTAAGGCTTAAAATGTGTGTGAGCTCAGTAATAGTATGCTCAGCAAATGTGCCCAATTAAAATATGTTGAGCTTGATGTTAAGTCAAGCTAAAATTTGTAATGAAGCTCAATTTGTTAACAAATGAGCTGAAACCAATCAAATTCATGAAGTACTACGATATCATCTATACTAGGTATAGAGACAGAAATTGGTTGATAAAAAAAATGTTGACTTTTATCATCATATATACATCTGTGCCACTGTGTCCATTGAAACATTCAAAATATATACACATACATCACAATTTGAAGGTATGCACAAATATTATTAAACAACTGCAACCATGATTGGCTTAGCTACGAGAAAATCAATCTCACTCTCATAAGACCTGACCCTCAATGAATCTCACCTTTCTTTCAGAATTTTTAATAATAGTATGATGAGCGAGGTTTCTAGTTTGAGTATATTTAAATAAAGTCCACATTTTTCATAAGAAAAAAGGTTGACAAGAGAACAATACAAAAAAGAAAGATAGAGGCGAAGACATTCTCAACATAGCTGAAAAAATAAATGAAAAGGTATTGAACTCATAACTTGGGAGGGATTTCCAACCTCTTTGAAGATCCACAAGGAAGCACCCTCTCCTCTAAAGGGGGGAAATAATTTAAAACATGCTGGAAGCACTATGATAGAGTTTGTAGTTATACATAATAGGGTGTGTTTGAATTAACTTTTGAAGAATAACTTCTGAAGAAAAAGTGATAAAAGTCATTTTATATAATAGATTTTAGAGAATAACTTGTGAAAAAGCTGGAAAAAATAACTTTTTGGAAAACCATGGTTTTGTTGTCAAAAATGGATTCTGAAAGATTTAGTGTTTGGGTAGCATTAACAAAACCATGGTTTTGATAGAAAAAGTGATTGTAAAAAAGTGAAGGTGTTTGGGTTACTTTTACCAAAACCATGGTTTTGAAAAACACCCAAACACACATTAAGAGTATTTTTGTGTGACTGAGCGCTTGGCATCAATTCTCTCCAATGGAAAAGCAACCTTGGCTGCTTCGCTGTGTGCTAGATTCAATTATTATTGGAGAAGGTAAACACAACTGCAACAGTTTTTCTAAAAATGATCATTGCTCACAACTGGCTAGTCAACTTTGGACTGATATGCAGTGCCAAGTAACGAAATTTACATAGCCAGTAGATTAGATTAAAAGGACTAAAAGTGCATGAGATTCCCTAAACCCTTTTCACCAGTAACATGAACCAGATTTCAACAACCTTTTTAGTTCAGTGACACTTTGTATGGAGGAAAGGGTTAGGGGAATCTCTAAGCATGCATCCGGTTTTGATGACTATTCAGAATATCAGTAAGAATAAAGTTGTTTCTTTTGCTCTTAAGACAAATTCCTTCACACTTGGACTTTGGATAACTATTCAGTTGGAAAAACTCGATGCTTCTTTTCAGCCAATCATAACACAGACCAAAACATGAGCAGTTCCCTCAACCAAAGATCCATTCCAGACTCAAGATGAAACATACTTCAGTTTCACTCGTAACCAAGGGATGGGCCATTAAACAACACTATTTCTAAGCCTAATCAAACAGAATTGCATTGGAGCTCAGTACATATCTCTTCTCCATTCAACCTAATCTTCACTTTAAGTGTGGTCTATATGATGAAAATGGAAATAACTCGCACACCATCACAGTTTAGAATTTATATGTCTTTACCTGTAAAATGTATATTTATATATGTACCAGACATATACTATTTTCCCCTATCTGGAAATAACTCGCACACCATCACAGTTTAGAATTTATGTCTTTACCTGTAAAATGTGTATTTATATATGTACCAGACATATACTATTTTTCCCTATCTTATCGTGTCACTGTCAGGGATCCAAGTTTAGTTGTAAAATCAGCAAAGATTAACGATCACTTCAAGCAGCATTACCATTCTCTAAGATTGAGTCTGTACCAGACAAGTGTTTCTTCCACAGTTGAACGCAAATATGACATATAATAAATTAACAAGATTAATCAGGAAGATATCTCGATGCTTTCTTGTAGATATGAAGATCTTGGCTGCAACATTTTTTTCAGTTATATTCCTACGCATCTATAAAAAATGGGGTTTCTTCAATATTTCTAAAAACATAGGCTGAAAATATATAAAGCTCCACTAGCCTTTGAGTCAGTTACAGATAGCCTCTTGTCATTTGAAAGTTTAAAATTCAACCTCCTTGAGTTTTTACATTTTAACCATAGACCCCACCATTAATTTTAGTTATCTTAGCCTCTGATCATTTGAAGGTTTAAAATTCAACCTCCTAGAGATGTTACATTTTAACCTAGACCCACCATTAATTTAGTTATCTTAGTAACAAAAAATTGCCATGTTAGATTAATGAAAGCCATATGGCATCTGACATGGGATAAAAATTAATATTTTTAAATAGTCTAAACAAAGGGAGCGCTTTGCATTTCCTAATCCTTTCTAACCTGTGAAAAGCAAACCAAGATACATTTTGAAGGTATGACACTCACCAACACCAAACCCAAATGTCCCATTAACCTTTCAGAAGGAACAGACCACTTAAATAAGTTATGTGGCTACTGTTATTTTTCCCTACATCAGGCTAACTATAGAGTTATCTCCCTCTTAGTGTGTGTTTGGGAATCTGTTGGGAGAAATGAGTTTATGGATTCCGAAATTATTTTTCAAATTTCGAGATTTTTTTACGGATTTCTATATGCTTTTACATATTTCGATATGCTTTTGTCTTGGTTTACGTGCACCATTAGGAAAAAGTTTTCCCAAACATGCACTTAATCAGCAGCAACTCTTAAAATTTCAGATTTTGTGAAGAGCCACTTTCAGCACACAGTGGAAATCAATGCAGGCAAAATCCAAGTCACAAGAATTTTTGGGTTGCATCTACTTGTGATTCTTGTGCTACAATTTTATTTGTAGTTATTAATCAACAAATCAACCTATAAACGAGGTCTTGGGTATCTTTCTTCTTGAGGAAAGAAAGTATCTTTGTAGGTTTCATTTCATTTGTTAAGGAATTTTAGCGAGTGCCATTTTTTCCAAGAAGCAAAAATTATTCAACTTTCGGTATCAGTTCTATTTGGTTCTATTTGTCAAGGGTGATCTGACTTTTCATTTGCCATTGAAGATGGGGAAGGGTGATGCTACTGCAAAAACAACAATGAATGAACAATTACATCTTGACCCTCATTAAAGAAGTGTCAAAAATTATTATTTTTATTCCATATTAAAAGCGATGGAGCCTTCATTAATCTAACATGGCAATTTCCAATACTGAGAAAATATAAAATAACGGCAGGGGGTATATGGTCAAAACGTAGAAGCTCAAGGAGGTTAAGTTTAAACTTGCAAATGTTAGAGGGTTACCACTTACCACAACCAACTCTCAGAAGTTTTGTATATTGCAGTCAGCAAAATATGTAATTAACAAGATCATTGAAGATATTGTCTCAATACTTCCTGCCATGACGATTTTGGTCAACCCTTATTTTTCTCTTCTATTACTATCAGCTTCTCCAACTATCAAAGTTGCAAAATTCCAGTTTTCCAGGCATAAAGGATAGAAAATTGCAGAGAAAACAAGAATAACATTAGACCACACACACACACACACAAAGGCACAGAATGGAGAAACTCAATATCTCAACTTGGAACTGGAATAAGGACCCTCCAAAATTTAAAATTAAGACATCTAATATTTCTTAAACAGAATGGCACAATTCTCTTAGCAAGATCGAAAAAAGAGAGACCAAGCAGTTATGCTCCCTGAAACAGGGAAAGTCAATGAGAACACGGGCATCTGTGAACAAGTCTTCTGAAATGATGCTAAATCTAGAGAAAACAAGCTTTCATCTAATACGATATTCTAATGTCCAAAACGCGTGCACCTAAATCAAAATTATGCGTGAATCTAAGAACATAGAACGAGGTACAGAACAAATTATAAAAAGAATAAAGAAAAAAACAAGCACAGATTACCGAATCAGCATACCGTCCTGGGTGACGAGGGGATAATCACGGGCACTCAAAGTGATGAACCAATTCCACCCACTATCCAATTTTAACATAACCGCCGCAGCTCGCAGTGTAATGGCAATATTAGTGGAGCCCAAGTAGGTAACCCAATCGGCTTTCCCTACCACATCTACATTACCAAAAGCACGAATCGCAGGCACTGACCTAATTGCCGCAGCCAAACCGCGCCTTTCTTCGTCATTCGCATCCCGCCCTAGATGCAGAAGATACCGATTCCTTGGATGATAGACTGCCAGCAACAACCTAAAGATCCGGTCCTTATCTTGGTGACCACCTGAAATGAAGTATGCAAAGGCCGGTGGGTAGTGAGCACCGTGCTGAACCAGAGAAGTAAACGGCTTAGCGGAGCTGAAGGTGGATACAGAAGATTGCAACAGTAAGATGAGAGAGAGAAATGCCGCCGTAAATAGCGTGAAAAGCCATTTTTTCTCAGCTCCCATAATAGCAATAACAGTAGTAACAACAACAATGACTCTGGTGTTTGAAGATGGTGATGGGCATATGGCTTCTTCTTATGGAATCTTCAGAACCGGGTCTGCATAAAATTTGGGTTCCAAGATTGTTTTGGTAAGCGGATCATTGAGAAGATCTTGCTTGGTTCTCTTCCAAACTTCGAAAATTGAAAAACGAAAACAACAATGAGAGGGGCAAAAAAGAAAGAGAAATAACTAATGATCGGAAAATGGCAAAAAAACCGAACGAAATTTCACCCGAGGATATCTGTTTCCCACTATTTCTAAAGCTCAAATCTTAATAAAACTGTGATGTGATGGGCCGCTAGGGTTTTCAAAACAATCGAGATTTTTTGGTGGGGAGGTTACGAAAGAAGATGGAGATCACGGACTCAAGCTCTCTCTCTTCCTCTTTCAAGGAAAACATGCTCTGGTTTCATGATTTGAATCGTCCTTTCTTTTAATATTCATTTAATTAAATTCAAAAATTGATTGATTGATGTAAGAATTCAGGTTTTTTATATAAAAATCACAAAAAGAAAATCACATAAAATGGGATAAAGTAGTTATATACTTTCCGTGCGACTGAGTAATTAATCGGTCTTCCAACCACGCGCCATAACAGCACGTAGGTATACCTTCCTAATGCCCGCACTTGACAGTCGGTCCCACCTTTGAAATAGATGGGAGAGTGTTTTCCACGCCCTATGATAGGGAGTAGGATAACATAGATTGTTTGAGTGGTATTTTTTTCACTAGCCAACGAAAAGGCCTTTTCTGGAAAAATAAAATTACATTAAAGCTCATTTGAATTAATTTTTAAATGATTTTAATGTTAAATACTTCTCAATTTACATAAATATACTTTTAAAATTGATTTTAAGTGGCATTGAATTAAATTCTGGATTATATAAAAACTAGTGAGTTTTGATGTTATTGAATTAAATTCTGGATTATATAAAAATAATGAGTTTTGATGTTAAGTGTATCTAAAATTTTAAAATTTTTATGGTACATCTAACATTTTAAAGTATTTTTAGATATATTTAAAAAATTTGGCTTGTAATAATGAGCCAAAAAATTTTTTTGAGTAAACATTTCTTTCAAATGTCCAACATCTCAAAAAATATTTTAGTACGCTAGCAGCATAAAAAAATACTCCAAATTGCATGATTTACCAAAAATACTTTAAGATGTTGGGCACGTTAAAAAATATTTTTAAATATTGAATGCACCAAAAAATAGTTTAGAATGTTGGATGTATAACGGAAAAATATGTTGGAATATTGGATATACATTGACCCTTTTGAAATTATACCTTCAACAGTTAAATTCTCATGCTTATTCACACAACTCCAAAATGATTAATTTTAAGAAGAATTAATTTTCTTAACCATCAAAAAAATTTCATATAATTTTTGTTGTTTTCCACCCATGTTGTTATTGCATGTCTCTCACTGAAACTTTTTAGTTATTAAATACTTTACAACAATCCATCCTTAATGCTATACATACAACTTAAGATTATATTCTTTTCCTTTATATATATCAATTAAATATTGAGTGATTATATGTGCACAAAAAATAAAAATTAAAAAAGCATATAATTAATTTGCGTAGAAATAAAAAAAGTTAGGGAGACTTATTTTTATATGTTAACCGTTTTAAAAAAATATTTCTACATAATTTAAATTTTATGAGAACTTTGGATAATTTAACTGTTTTTTCATGAAAGAAGCTGTAGATTTTTAAATGGTGATAGAATCGTTCCACGGTCTAAACAAATTAAATAAATATACATATATCAAACAAGGCAACAAAAAAACAAATAAATAAAAATCTAGATATATAAACTATATTTTCTTTGTTGGCATGTCTAATTGTCATATTCTTCGCCATTATCTCTTAGTACTATTTTATGAGGTCAAAATCAAAAAATGAACGGATAAATATGTGATAAAAATCGTAGAATATTTAATGGTGTATGAAAATTGTAGGAAATTATGAACAGGAACACGATGTAGAAAAAATCATATGAATAAGAGAGACGTGTTAGGATGCATAAAATAATTTTTAAAAAATAGAGGGAAAAAACTTGTGAAAACATGGTTTAGGTAGGTGTTGGGATGAGTAGATGTTGCATTGGCCATAATCTTGTGAAAATATGGTTTACATAAGTAAATTGGTTGGCAGCGACTTGTGTTCCTTAACCAAGCTGTCAAGGGTTCGGTTCCTGACATTGGTTATGGAATTAACCATGTTGGGAGGAATCTATCCACTTTGTGTGTGCTCAGTAACTTCAACAGATATTAGCTACTGCTACCAGCAGTGGATATTCTGGAGAAGCAAAAAAAAACTACTCTCATGTAATTATCACATAAACTATAAATTATGTTGAAAAAGTTGTTTCTAACAATCCGAATAGGCCTTATGTGCCTGTATAGAACGGTGAAAGTTGTTTTCCAACGTGATTTATATAAATTACTTCGAAGTATGTGAAAGAAGTTTCATCTTAATTTATGTAAACATGCTTTTGTAGCTCCATCTCAGACTGGCTCCATAGTATTACTTCATCTCTTTTTTGTACAAAATATAAATCACTTTTGCTAAATAAAAGTTGTTGAGATATTAAGAAGTTGGTTGTTCCTAACCTATACACTTATGTGTTTAAATTATACTTTATTAGTAGATAATCTATAAGAATTTTTGTGCCCTTATTAAATAGGTAATATATAAGAACCTTTGTACCTGAAGGCACGCCTGACTCCAATGAATCCCTAGAATTCAACTCAGGAACTTTCTATAGTATAGATTCAGTATATAAATAATGTGGTTGAATTTAACGAAATGAGCTAATTCCGGACAACCTGAGCAACCGATATATAAAACTTTGTTGGAAGAGGTTTTTACATTCAACATCCAACAATACTTCAAATATGTTAGGTAAAAATGGGTACATATGATTAACTAATATAAATAAATATAGTGTTTGTTCTAATAATTAATGTTAAAATATGACTTATTGTTCGAAAAAATGTAACCCATTGTATTTTTTTCGTTTTCATAAAAACTTCATTTAATGTGGATTAAGTTAAAAAAATTATTTAACATAGATTTAATATCTTAACATTTTTTTCTTAATGTGCAATTAAACAATAATTGCAAAGTAAAATCTTTAGGGCTTGATTGGTACACTAGAATTAATTTTGATGGAAATGAAAATGGATATAAATATAGAAATGGAGATGGAGATTAATATGAAGTTTAAAAGTGCATTTGGTATATCATGGAAATGGAACTTAATTTTAATTAAAAAGACTGAATGCCCTTTTTATATTTAAAAATAAAAAATCTTTTAACTTCGACAAAATAATTGCTACAGTGCTATTTGGGTCTTCGTCTTTGAAAAATTCCAAACTGCTACGGTGCTTCGCCTTCAACGTCAAAGTATGGACAAGTTCTTGACTTCCGGCAAGGAGTGAATTCGCTTTATAGAGTAGAATCATCTCTTCGGCAACTTGATCTCCTGGATGTGTGACTTGCAAGCTCAACTTTGGTCTCCTAGAGGGGTGACTTGCGACGGCGAGTTCCTGTTTTAGATGTGAGTGGCGACAGTGAGTTCTTCAATCTCATGCACGACGAGCGGAATGGATTGAGATAGCAACGATGTTCGCCGCGGACACAACAAAGTTGAGCTAGTCGTCGACGGTGGGTTCTGGTGCTCATTGGCGATGGCTTACAAGCACAACGAGCAAAAATGGAATTGTCAACATGGAATTACAAATATGAGCATCTGGCATGGAATTCATTTTGATATTTTTTTATGAATATAGAAATGGAATTGAGCTCCATGTCAATGCTACCAGACATGCTTGTATGATGGAATTGGGCTCCATTTCCATGTGCCCAATTCCATCATACCAAACAGGGCATTAAGTGATTTATAATGCAAACAAAAGAATTTTTTCAAAAATAATTTACATTGTGCTTGTTTGGCAACTCTTAAATTATACCTATAAGTACGTTCAACAGTGTTTTTCCGCAAAACGAGATAATCTCCTCCACATATTTGCCTCGGCTTGTGTGAATAAGCCCATAAGTACTTCTCCACCGCTTTATCAAACGGACACATTATCAACTGGAGGGTGCATTTTAAATAAGGAATAAATAATCTCAACCTTGAAATAAAAATTTGATGGTGTGGCAGTTATAAATTAATGAACACGTCATTAAATTTGGTAGTATCTTTGGCTACAAAAAATTGGAATTATCAATTTTAATTAATGCAAGAGGATGGTTAGGTAAGCGACCGTTGAGAGTTCAATGTGAAACCAAGACCACGCGGTAAGCTTTGAACGATGATTTATTTATATCGTATTATCGAACTGAGACCGGTGTCTTAGTAAGGCATTGTTTGGCTGTGTGTTTTTGGATGGACGGGTAGGGTAGGGTAGGGTAGGTTAGGGTTGTAACGGTGATAAATGTGTTTATTTGTGAAAGATGTGAAAGTTGAGGTGCCCATTTTTGTCTTTTTACTCACCCTTCCCCTCCTCTCTCTACCATCCAAAATTGGGATTTTTTGAGGGGAGAGAAAATTATTTTTGCTGATGGACTAAATTACCCCTGCCATTTTTTTTTAATATTCAATAGTATCTCATGACTTAAAACCCTTTCTCCCTTTAATTACTTCATCTGATGTAAACCTTCACTGGCATAGGTCATGTTTGGCAACCCATTTGTAAGCTTTAAAAGTATGTTCAACAATATTTTTTATAAAACAAGACAGTCTCATTCACATATTTACTTCGACTCATATAAAAGTATTTTTTCACCCAAACTGGCCCATAATTTCTTCTCCCCTCGTGTATTGAAAGAAAGTGCGAGAAACCATTTCTTCTCCCCTCATGTTTTGAAAGAAACTGCAAGAAACCATGGTTCAATGCTGGGAAACGAAATAAATTGCAGATGAAATCAATAATAGGAATAGAGAGAATGAGATGATGAATGGGCTGGATGAAGAAAGAGAGTGAAGAGGAAAAGGTTGGGAGAGCTCCACCATTCTAAATGGAAATCTTACTGTGTCTTCAAGACTTGACGATTGAAATGCCAAAAGTGGCTTCATTGCTGTTCATGGGTTTATTTGGAATAACGTTTATAAAAATCAGACACACATTCAACAATGTTTTTCCGTAAAACGAGATAATTTTATCTACATATTTATATCGGTTTGCATAAAAGTACTTCTCTATCACGCTTTCAAACGGATACCGTATATATCTCCTTCACATTATCTCCTTCACATTAGTACAACAAGAATGGGCATAGAAGGGGAGAAGAAATATTTTGTCACAGGAATTCATGGTGGCCTTCATCTCTCTCTCTCTCTCACATTCCTTTTTTTATTTATATTTTATAAGTAAAAAAACCATGAAGAAGCTTCACTACATTCCATGATTTTATATATGATAACGATAATAACATAAAAAAAACAAGAGAAAAGTTAAGAGAATGAGTCATATGGGAGTTAAAAGTTCAAAGACTGAATCATAACTGAGGGATTGAGTTATAGATGAGTTGAAAGTTGAAGGACTAAAAGATTAATTTTTATCTAAAATTAATATTATTATCAAGTGGATACTCATGTGACTGCCAATTTACTAATTCTGACTTTAGTACAGTAAATATCCACTTCACTTTAAGAAATTCATAAAAGAAAATAAAGAACTCGCACATCCTTAACAAAATATGGATACCCGTATGACTACCGATTTCTAACTTTAGTTTCAAGAATTATGACTTTAGCGTATAATGAACACCTACTTCAGTTTAGGAAATTTAGAAAAGCAAAAGCTTCTCATCACCCATATATTGCCTTTTCTAGTAGTTTGGGGGCATTGTTGTCTTTTTGCAACATTTCAATATGTATAGGATTTGGGATTATATTTATTGGCCACCCTGATTTATCTTTTATTTATTTCAAAAGTAATTTTGCTTTTTTTTTTCCTTATAAATATCAAACTTGATCACTAAAAACTTTGTGCAAATGAGTACAATAAAAAATCAAAATTTAATAAGAGTAAAAAATCAAAGATGAGTGTTGAAAAAAATCACCTTTAAAATATTAATCCTAACCAAAGACAGTGATCGTTCTTTGAAATTTCGAACTTTCACTATCATTAACTATAATTAATATTGTAGAAGCTTCTCAAATGTCATTTTCTTTATATATGCAAACAATTTGACTTCAATGCATTTTTTGAAAATGAATTATTATTATTAATTAATATTGTGCATGTTTTGAAAGAACTTCTTCCCAACTGTGCACGCAAATAAAAAAAATCATCTCAAAATTCGTAAAAATCATTTTGAAATTCATAAAAACTATCTCTAAATCCGTAAATTCTTCTTGAATTCCGTAAATTTTTCTTAGAATCCGTAAACTCGATTCCCAAACACACGCTCGAAAGCACTATAGCAACTTTTGTCAATATAGACATTTTAATATAAACCAAAACAATAAAGTCTTTAACCTTTAAAAAAGGGGAAAACATTAAGGGTGCCGTAAATTTTTTTTTTTTAAGATGTAAAAGCGTACATAAAATTTAAAAATTGGTACAAAAGTTTCATGAACTTTGAACAAGGAACGTGTCAAATAAGAAAATGGTGCAAAAATACACATTAACTTTTTAAATGCCGGTTGCACATTTTAACACCACTTGAAAAACTTGATGTGTAGTTTTGTACCATTTTGTTTGACTTACATGTTTGTTGAACAATCAATATTAATTGATTTAACTAGGCTGTGTCATTTTTTCCCCATTTTAAAGATTGTGTGCTTTTATTAAGAAAAGTTTATGGTGTTAGATGCCAATGATAAAATATTTTATGAATATATTTGCATCAAAAACCCAAAAATTAATTAGGTATAAAAGTTACAAATCAAGATGCTCATTTGCAGTAGGGTTGGGAAAATGGGTTGGGCCCCAGGGTCCAATTCGCCCAGCCCACCCTGCAACCCGCAGATTAGGCGGGTTGAGCCCGCGGGTTGGAGGGTTATTTTTTTAGAAAAACATATTATATATATTTTACCTTTTTTCATCCAATATTTTTTTACAAAGGAAAAAGTAATATTAAACTCTATTTTTAAGAAATTATTAAAAATTTATTGATGATATTAGAGAGAGAATCATGTAAATATATTATCTCATAGAAAAAATGGATAAAAAAAGAAAAAAGAAATTTATTTATAATTTTTTAAAAAATAAAAAATGACGGGTTGGCGGGCTCAGGTTGCAGTTTTGCAACCCGTTGCCTTGACAGGTTGTACCAGGCATGCGGACCAACCCGCAACCTGTGGGCTGACCCGTTTTCCATCCCTACCGTGCAACCAGGTCATACAAAAACGACGAGGTCATAAAGGAAAAAAACTTAAAATAGACAATTCAACAGAAAACGATTCATTGGCTATTGAAATGGTTCCAATTCAAGACATGTGGCCTAACGATTAATCACATGACAAGAAAACATTAAAATATCAACTAATGCAACTAGATTCATATAGGTATTAACTATGCAAAAGACAAGAATAATATCCACACATGTAGGCTAATTTATGTACGGATGTGATAATTTTAAAAGAAGTCACTTGGAGCCGGTTCTATTGTTACCAAATTTCAGGATAGTATTTTGCAGGTCCCTTGAGACTTGAGATTTAATTTCAAGACTTTAAGGGACCTTCAAGTAATATTTTCTCTCGCTTGCAACTTCTGTGTAATTTCTCATAATAATGACCACACCAGCACCGCCAGTCACCAGAATAATTAAACCACCCATTTGCAGCCCAAAATTCATCAATCATACAGATGGCTCCATCAGCGAGTAAGACGAGGTTCAATAGCAATATGATAAAATGAGATTGACAAAATCGCCAGTAAATTTCATTTACGCATGCATAAAGCTAATTGTATAATTTTCATGTCAGTTTTCAATTGTTATCCCAAATATGACAATCTTGGGCACCATAACGTATCATAACTTGACATCTTATACCATGATGTAAGCTTTACATTTGAAAATCAAGCCAAAAAATAAACAGGGTTTATAAGAGAATATTTCATGCATCAAATCAGTGAAACCCCTCAGATTGATCACCACGTAAACATCAAGGTCAACAAAACTCAACTCCCTCCCCTCAGAGCCAAGATAGCTGTAACTTGTAAGCCAGGCATTACTTAATAAAATGCATTCCTCCCCTCCTCTCCGAACCAGGATGGCTTTAAGCCTGGCATTACCTAATAAATACCAACTTGGTGTTCCATGTCTTTGAATTATTTGCACGAAATTACCAAAAGTAGATAGGGAAGAAGACACCGTTGACAAATCTCTCAGACTGAGGTAACCGAGTCTTCATCACTGCCTTCACTATCACTGCTGCTGCTGCCGCCGCTGCCGCTACCGCTCCCACTGCTTCCACTTCCACTGCTACTGGTAGAAGTAGAAGACTGTTCATCCCTTCCCTCGGCATTCACCTGGGCTCTGAGAGCTTCTGCAGCATTGGGTCCCTTGTCAACCTCATCTCCACTATCATCCACATCAGCAATCTCATCATCAGTGTCATTTTGATGAGGAAGATTCATGTCAAATCCAACATTATCTTTTTCTTCAACAGCATTGTCCTCTTCAGGCGTTGCACTGCCGAAAAGATCATCAATATCTATATCTTGATGTTCCTCAACTTCAAAAGTAGGTGGTTCAGTTGGATTATCAACCAACGCCTTTGCACCAGATTTGACACCTGCCAATAAGTACAACATTGCAATTGGTTTGAGAAAAATCACCAAAAAGTAAAATATTGCACATTGCTTCTCATCAGAATTTATAGGCATATTCCAATTTAGAGGACAGATATGGGATGATAAACAGCCGAAACATACCCTGCATCAATGATGACCATCTATCTAGCCATTCATGATTCATTTTAATGAAAAAATAAAAGATGAGAACCAGGACTAAGAAAGAAACAAACGCAAAAAAGGAAGCCAGGAGGGACAGACATGTTAACATTATATTATAAAACCAATGATAAATCTTCTTGATCTAGTGTAGATTCCAGTTATTCCTCATTAACATCATATTCCATCAACAAATTCCAGGAGAGTATGTTACAACTGCAAAAGTGATGTTTGTGAAGTCATTTTCATTCCACATCTTCATTTGCCAGGTACTTAAATGTTTGTTCCAGGGTCGGATTTGGGAAGGGTTACCCCTGCACGTTCTATTCCCTTAATCAATATGAAGAGGACCTTTGAAATGAGGTTATAAAAAAAAGCTCTACTGAGTTTTTACACCCCATAGTTAGCTGGAGAGGAAGATCCACGCCCACCCCCAAGAAATTTTTCTGGATCCGTCTCTGGTTAGTACTCATTTGTTGTCAATTGGAAAGATCAAATCCCACAGGGGAGGAGGGACAACAGCAAGAAGTAATGACAATCATAATTCAGATGTCCACAATAAAAAGGCTTAGAGTCATAACATGGCAAATTTTGGACATCATTCATTTGCATAAGGAAGATCCAGCAGGCAATCGCACTTATAGCAGAGATAACGACAAAAGGCAATGACTTATATAATAAATAGCTCCTCCGAGATTAAAGCATATCAAAAGATTGTATCTAGCAGCATCAAATCATGACAATTAAAAAAACGAACCACTTGGAACATACATCTCGTCGTCAACCCAAGCAAAAGGTAAACCAATCATGAGATAAAATTGAAATTAAAGAAGACCAAAATTAAACAATGTAGCATGATGGTCATGTAAGTTTCTCTGGAGTGTTGACTATGATTCATAAAAATTCAAGATATGTATTTTACAGAAACCTTCTTATAATATTATACATACCGGTATTCTCCAGTTCACCAATATCAATGCGTTCCATACCGGTATTCTCCAGTTCACCAATATCAATGCGTTCCACCTCAATCTGCACACAATCAAAGCAGACATCATTTAAGGCATTGAGCCAGAGGGGAATAGGAAAGAAACAACCTATTTGCTTTCCTCTTAGAGTCACAAAAGTGATGACCATGACCAAGATCAAAGTCCAAATAACACCTAGGAAAGGAGATTCAAAGGGTGTTTATCCTTCACTAAGACTGTGGAAGATCTCAGAAATATACAGGATATAGCTGCTGGTTTTACGAGACCTGTAAAAGAAAAGTCAGGGGGCACAAGGGTCATAGAAATAAGGTTTTAGACTGGCTCTAGACTCAAGCTAGACACATGGGTCACTTTTCATTTTTTGTTGCTGCTACTACTATCTGGTTTTTTGGGAGGGGAGGACTATGTTTGGGGAGTCAGATACATATGTGGAGAGTGCTGGTCTCTTGAACACCAGTGAGGGACCTCGTTTTACTTTGTTGCGTTCAGCTCATTGTGTTATAGCTATA
>JANTPZ010090114.1:0-35684 GCA_025593235.1 Vachellia pachyceras | reverse complement strand
ACGAATTTTATATGCTGCCACATATGAGCATGCTCGCATGTTGTGTGCAACAAACGAAACCACCATAAATGGGCAATGAAGGCATGAATCATTGGTTTTCTTCTACATGCATTTTGTAGGTGAGGATCTTGCTGGTAGTTGGGCTAAATTTATACGGGCTGCCCATTACCCGTTAAAACCCGTCCATATATTCCTTAGCCCGTTTAATAAGTTATAAACGGGTTGAGGCACGGGTAAGCCCGTACCCGTGCCCATTTAACTTTAATGGGCGGGCTACGGGCTGGGGCACGGGCTGCCCAGCCTGCCCGTTGCTCTCCCCTAATATGTGATTCTAAGTTCCAACACACTGTACATTGCCTCCATTTTATAGGCCCAAACCATCAAGTATAAGAAGCAAATGGCTACAAAAAAAGTAAAGGTAAATATAATGACATTAATCCGAAGAAGCTCCTTACAAACCATTCATTGAAAGATTATAAGATTATTTCAACAAATATAAGGAGTCAGGAGTTGGGGGTGACAGGAATTCACTGTTAAAAATTTAATGTATTAAGTATAAATATTATTATATTTATTTAGATACTATATATTTCATGTTGCACATAATTCATAAATTCAAATTACGAGTTTTACAGCAGAAGTCTTGCCTATCTCTTGCCCTAGTGTATGAATACTGTATTCTCAAAGTTTTTCTTGAATTCTTCTGAACGGGAATATCTGACACAATGATAGACTGTTGAACACCATCACCCTGTCAGGGAATTCGTGATTGAACAAATAACTATTCTTCTGTGTGTATCTATTTTGAGTCCCGGTTTTCTCCTTATATAGCCTCCCATCAAGACTCTTCAAAGGATTCAATGACTAGACATAATCTTCTGAACGCAACTCTTCAATCTATAATTCAAATAATAATGCGGGATACATCCGATGATATTTTCATTAGATGAACTATTAAATTTTTATTATGTTATTGTTGTATACTCATATATTTAAATGCACAAATAGATATCCGTGAGTAGTATGCCTATATATATGGAGAGTACCTACCACATCCTCATTTTTATTTGCATGCATATTAATAAATCATATATGGTATCACTACTACAAAAGGTACTTTTTACGCCCTATTTTTGGAGAGGTCCTCTCAAATGTGAGGGGAGTAGAAAGTTAGGACCTACGACACCCTATTTTTGGAGAGGTACCATATGTGAGACCTACGTCGCCCTATATTGGAATATAGGGCGCCGTAGGTCTCACATATGGCCACTTATAAGCCTATATAGGGCGTCGTATGTTATTTTTTTTTAAAAAAATTCTCTTCTATTTTATTAACCCTACCTGATTTAGCTTACAGGTACATTTTATACACCAGATTAAGTCCAGACATAATAAACACATGTGAGGGTTATAATCAAAAGTCATTGTGGCGAATAAACACAAAATTCATCAAGAGTTAGACGTATATATCTACCTAAGCCAAGTCATTATTGCAGCGAAACACAAAAGTCATTGTCATTTACTAAGCAAATATCATTGTACATTTGTGGCAGAGTAACACAATTCATCAATCTAATTAACCCTATACAAGTCAACATGAAGAGTTGAAACTATATATATTCACCTTGAAGAAATAAAGCATTATCTACAAATCAAGAAGACGTTTGACCAACAAATCTCGTATCAAATCAATGTCACCAGCCATGTAAGCATCGTCATATAAAAAATCTACAAATTTTAAAAAATTATTAGAACAATCCAAATTCATCAAACTAAACGATTAACTCATCAATATTTAATAGATTACGTATTACCTCTTGTAAATCTCTAATCAATCCGCTCTGAATGATATTATACATGTAACTGATGACATAATACCACTGTACATTCAAAGGTTAACTTTTAGCTAGTTTATCACCACAATCACCACCTTTTCTCACTTTATATCGTGCATTTTTACATTTCGACCACTCGCTAAGATCTTCATACCTATTTCTGTATAGTATACAGTCATTAGGACACGCATTTATCTTCTTGTACTCTATCCCCATTGTAGATAAGATTTTCTTGGCCTCATACATACGATTTGAAAGTACACTGTTATCTGGAAGCATATCACCCAACAACTGCAGCAATGATGTGAAACTACTGTCGGTCCACCCACAAGATGCTTTCAAGTTCATCAAATGCAATGTACCCGTCAAGCGTGTATGCTTACTCCCAGGGTACAACGGTGTCTCTGCATCGCTCCGCATGCTTTCACATACAAGCGCTTGGGCAAAAGATTCTACCTCAATATCGTGAATCATTCTTTCCATTCTATCTTCATCTACTGCATCTACAGAATCTCTTTTGTATGCTGTATATGCACTTAGTTTTTCCCCATGCCATATCCACTTTGTGTACTGGAGACTTATTCCCTCACAAATTAGGTGATCCCTTATATCATCAATATTTTGCCTCATCCCATTCATACACTTGACACAGGGACAAAAATCCATCAAATTTTTGCTAGTCACATTTCCTTTAGGAAATTCAATAAACTCTTCCACACCATTCTCATATTCATCACTCGTTCTTAATGCATTCATCCAAGTACGATCCATTTATTAAATCCTATAAAAAATTCAAATTTAAAAAGACAAATCATTCAAGTTTAACTCATTTATTAAATCCTATAACAGCATTCACCAATATATTGAGTAATCATATAAACCATACAAAAAATTCAAAGCCTTGAATAGATTTCGTAGTTAATTAACTATGAAAAATGTGTCTAATGCAAGTATCTTAATTTGAAATAATCAATTTCATAGTTAATGAACTATGAAAAATAATTCATTATTTTCTTTTTGTAAATATATAATACCTTTTTTGTTTGTTGGGTAATTATAGTATTTTAAAAGACCATGTTATTTTTTATCAAAAAAAGACCATATTATTTTTAATAGTCAACTTAAGCCATACGTTTTTTTAAACAATCCCCCCATTCTGCAGCAACTCGCCCAGAATCTCCTCAATATTCGAATGGCAGTACCACGCTTCAACCTTTTTTTTATTATCATTATTAGCAAAAATAAAACTTGCACAATATATATCAAAATAAGAGAGGAACAATCCTTATGAATCCATTTTCAAAATCCAAATTAGACCATTCCCGCGAAAAAAAATTTCCAGCCCACACGATTCCAGCACAAGGAACAGCAAGAGCAGAAACATAAAAGCACATGCATAGAAACCACCTTGGAGTTCGGCGACCGGCAGTGAGTCTCTCTCTCGTCTCTCTCGTCTTGCTCATCTTGCGGCAGAATGAATAGGTGCGTGAGCGGAGATGGTGGATAAATAGGGCGCCCTACCTCCACGGAAGGGCGCTAAAGGGCTCCATTTGGCGCCCTATCCACGAATAGGGCGCTAAAAGATGGCTATTTTGCCATCCTTTTGGAGCCTTACGATGATATAGGACGCCAAAAGGGGCATTTCGGTGCCTGTATCTATGTAGGGCGCATAAAGTCGACCTTTATGCGCCTTATATTCAAGATAGGGCGCCTTAATGTCCGTCTCCGTTCTTAAAATTTCAAAAATGCCACCGCCTTCATTTTTTACTTCCTTTTTTTAAAAAAGGACGCGAATTTCAGTAGTAAAAACTATATTATGTAGTAGTGTATTATAGAATATCATTGTAATTAAATGTAAGATTATAATTTATCTTTACCCAAAGGTAGATAATTATAATCAAACATTTAATTAGGATGAAATATAATGGCTTTATGTTTTATAAATAGCCCACAGGTATTAGAAAACAATAATTGCATTTTAGTTTCATCAATTTTAGATAAACACATTGTATGCTAGTATTCTTTGCCCGCAGATAGATGCTAGTGATATGTATGTGTAATTGTATGGTTCAAATAAGTTGACTATGCACTTGGCACAGTAATTGTGTTTGCTTCAAAAATACTAATATGAGTATATTCATAAATTTTGCAGCTCCTGTTACCACTAGGGTTATTACTGATCTAAATAACAAACTAATCATGGATGGTACTAATTACTTTCATTGGAAAGATAGCATTCTGTTAGATCTTGGATATATGGACTTGGATCTTGCTTTGAGAGTTGAGAACTTAAAAAACCAGCTGATGACTCTACTGACCGAGATGCAAGACATCAATATAATCAGTGGGAGCGGTCTAAAATTATTTCTCCATCTCATTCAATCAATAATATTAATAGGGATTAGGGGTGTTATTCGAGAAGAAAAACAAGATTCCTCTTGTCAACACAGCAAATAAGAAGGATAACATACTTCTTTTGCAAAAAGAAAGGATACATTAAAGTTGATTGTTTCAAGTTTAAGACTTGGCTTTAAAAGAAAGGTACGCTTTTAACTTGTATTGTATTTGAATATCATTATACTTCTGTTAGTGATGACACTTGGTGGATTGATACTGGTTCTATGATCCACATATCTAATACCATGCAGCGCTTTCTAAACAATCGACCTCCAAAACCAAATGAGGAAAAAGTCCTTTTAGGTGGTGGAAAAGGAGATGCTGTGAAAGCTGTTGGAACATTAAGGATAATTTTATCTAATAATAATGTTTTAGATTTTTTTTTGAGACTTTTTATGTACCATCTTACAAGAGTAATTTAATTTCTATGTCTAGGTTAATTCCTTTTGGTTATGGATTAAACATGTTAAAAAAACATATGTTTATTAGTAAAAATTCAGTTCCTATTTCAGATATTGTTATGGATAATGGTTTATTTAGAAATGTTTTTAATTTACCCCACGCTTTATCTGTTACACATGATATTAAACGAAGTGTCATCAATGAAAATTCAATTAGCCTATGGCATAGGAGATTGGGTCATATATCTGTTGATAGAATCAAGAGGCTAACTAATGATGGAGTTATTCCATCATTAGAAAATTTGAACGTTGGATCTTGTGGGGATTGCATTAAAGGAAAGCAAACCAACAAATCACATAAAGGGGCTAAAAGAAGTTTAGAATTACTTGAGATCATACACACAGATATATGTTGTCCTAATTTAACTGCACATAGTCAAAAATATTTTATTACTTTTATTGATGACTACTCACGATTTATGTATATTTATATGCTTCATAATAAAAATGAGGCACTAGATGCTTTTAAGGAATATAAGGCTAAAGTAGAAAAACAGATTGGGAAACCAATCAAAATTGTGAGATTAGATAGAGGTGGTGAATGTTATGGTAGATGCACTAGTGAAAGACACGCTCCTGGTCTTTTGGCAGATTTTCTTCAGGAGTACGGTATAGTTGCTCAGTACACCATGCATCGCTCTCTTGATATGAATGGAGTCGCTGAAAGAAGAAATAGGACTTTACTTGATATGGTTCAGAGCATGTTGAGTAGCTCCAAACTACTAGTTTCCTTGTGGAAGGAAGCACTCCTGACAATCGTATACATACTTAATAGGATTCCAACAAAAGTGGTACCAAAAACACCGTTTAAAATATGGAAAGGATGGAAACCTAGTTTAAGTCATTTTAGGGTATGGCAATGTGCTGCAGAAGTGAGAGTGTGCAATCCACAAGAGAAGAAATTGGATTCTAAAACTATAAGAGCCTATTTTGTTGAATATGCTGAAAAGCCTAAAGGTTATAAGTTTTATTGTCCTCCACCTTCAAAGAGATTTATATAATCTAGGAATGTAAGATTTCTTGAGAATAATTTGATTAGTGGGAGTGATAATTTACAAGATAATCACATAGAAGATACCACTAACAATCATGGTGAGGAAATATTAATAAATGAAAACATCCCTCAAATGAGAGTTGTTGTATAACATGATGTTATTCCAATCACTCAAGTTGAAAATACTGAATATGAGGAATATATTCGGAATGATCATCCTATCACACAATCACAGAATGTGATAAGGAATGTTCCACATGAATAGATTGAACCAGTTCAGGAAGTTGGATTAAGAAGGTCAACTTGAGAAAGAAAAGTAGCATTACCGAGTGATTATATAGTGTATTTTACTGAATTTGACTATGACATTGTTATAGAGGATGACCTATTAAATTTTACTCAGGTTATGGAAAGTGCTAACTTTAAATTATTGTATGATGCTATGTTGGACGAGATGAAATTTATGGCAAATAACCAAGCTTGGGAACTTGTGAAGTTACCAAGTGGGACCAAGGCCGTTGGCTGTAAATGGGTTTTCAAAATGAAAAGGGACTCACAAGATAACATTAATAGATACAAGGTAAGGTTGATTGCAAAATGTTTTACTCAAGTGGAGTGAGTGGACTACAAAGAAACTTATTCTCATGTATCTACAAAGGATTCTCTCTGTATTATCATGGCATTAGTTGCACATTTTGATATAGAATTGCACCAGATGGATGTTAAGACTGCATTCCTTGATGGAGAACTTGAGGAAAAGGTCTACATGAACCAACCTGAGGGGTCTAAAGAAATGAAAATTTGGTCTGCAAGTTAAAGGATGTCAATTTATGGTCTTAAACAAGTTTCCCGACAATGGTATTTAAAGTTTCATGAAGTTATTACATCTTTTGGCTTCATTGAGAACGTTATGGATGAATGTATATACCTCAGGAATAGTGGGAGTAAGATCATATTTTTAATACTGTATGTAGATGGCATACTACTTGCAACCAATGATTTAGGACTCTTACGAGAGGTAAAACAATTTTTATCAAAGAATTTTGAGATGAAGGATATAGGTGAGGCATCTTATATCATTGGCATTAAGATTCATAGAGATTGACATGAAAATATTTTAAATTTATCTCAAGAAACCTATATCAAGACAATTCTGAAAAGATTCCGGATGGAAAGCTATAATTCCAACATCATTCCCATTGAAAAGTGAGATATGTTTAGTTTGGATCAGTGTCACTAGAATGATTTACAAAGAAAAGAGATGGAAAGGATCCCTTATGCCTCAACAGTAGGAAGCTTAATGTATCACAGGACTTGATATAGCTTTTGTTGTGGGTATGTTAAGGAGATACCAAAGTAATTCTGAAATGAAACATTGGTTAGATGCAAAGAAAGTTTTTAGATACCTTTAGGGTACAAAACATTACAAGCTCACATATAGAAGGACAAACAATCTTGTAGTGATTGGATACTCAAATTCTGATTTAGGAGGATGTGAAGATACAAGGATATCTACTACTGGTTTGTCTTCCTTTTAGCAGAAGGAGTAATATTATGGAGAAGTGTTAAACAAACACTTGTAACTGCTAGTACTCGTGATGCTGAGTATGTAGCGGCTTTTGAAACATGTACACAAACAATTTGAATAAGAAATTTCATTGCAGGTCTTAAGATTTTAGATTCAATCTCTAGGCCAATTTGAATGTTTGTGATAACAAAGATGCGGTGGCCATTGCCAATAATAGAAAGAGCAGGGCTCGAAATAGTTTTGTTGAATTAAAGTTTCTATCTTTAAAAGATAGAGTTAGGAATGATCAGGTTTTGTCATAAAAAAAAGGAATGGTCAGGTTTCAATTGAATACATCAATACAAAGAAAATGCTAGCTGATCCTTTAACTAAAGGTATGAAACTGAAAGAATTTGTTGTACATATATCTTATATGGGGCTAAAGCCATTATATGATTAAAGAAGGTATGTGATGTAATGAATTTTCGTCTATTGTTACTAATCTTTTTGTTATTTGTATACATATATGTTGATGGGATCGATAAATATTAAGGTAGGAATTGAATAAACATTAAGGTTTATTCATAAAGTATTACCCCATTAAGTAAGGGTACTATTTGTGATTATGGAAGATAATGCTTGATTAATGAGGACTTATCGCCATAGTTCATGTAGTGTTACTTAAATAAACTTACTCACCAAATAATATTAAGTTGCGAGACAACTGGGAGAATGTTAGAAATTTAATATATTAAGTATATATATATCATTATATTTATTAAATATCAACGGACGTGTCCTGCATCATTATTTGAATTACAGATTGAAGAGTTGCATTCTGAGAGTTTTGTCTGGTCATTGAATTCTTTGAAGAGTCTTTATGGGAGGCTATATAAGGAGAAAATCATGACTTAGAACAGATACACACAGAAGAATAGTTATTCGTTCAATCACGAATTTCCTGACGGGGCGACGGTGTTCAACAGTTCATCGCTGTGTCAGATATTCCCGTTAAGAAGAATTCAAGGAAAACTCAGAGAATACAATATTCATATACTATGACAAGATGTACGCAAGACTTTCGCTGTAAAACTCGTAATCTGAATTTATGAATTATGTACAACATTCACTATAAAATATTTACAAGAAAATAAAATATGGATCATGGATGATCGGTGTTACTAATTATTGACCGACAATTTGTGTTTCCTAAATTTTTTTTCCTGAGCCGTCGCCTTCTCTCTCTCTCTCTCTCCACATGTGTACATGGATCTTTCGTGGGGAAGATTATGAAGTTATATGATCAATCTTTTAGTACAGAATGAAATCTAAACCATGTGTTTGAAAATTCATATTCCTCTATATACAAACAAAATATTTGAAATTAATAATTGTCCTAAGAAATATCTCATAATGAGCATGTTTGCCTATTATAGAAGTCAATTACATAAACTTCACTGTTCATCCAATAGAAAAAAAATTGAGCTGGTAAAAAAAATATTCACCAATAAATAATTATTTGTCAAAAAAATTAAAATACATATGTTAGTTTTTGATGTTTTGTGATTTTACTACTACAAAGTAAATAGCAATACGCATGACAGCTCCTACGTCACTCACACTTTCACCTGCTTTTGCTCACTCACACACTACAGATATCCAAAGCCATTTAGCTAAGGGAAAAATGAAAAAAAAAAATAATATACAACTCTTCGTAATTTTATTTTATTCTTAATTAGGTTGACGAAGTGATTATTTTTTACTATGTTCTTATTAGTTTCCTTAACTGTACTGTATTGGCCTTTATATTTATAATTTTGCAATTTGCAGTGAAACAACGTTAATAGTTGATAGAGGTTAGATGTGGGAATACAGGTAAACTAGTCACAATGAGATATGCAAGGTGGCGGGTCTATGCAGCCCGCAATTTAGCAACATCCTGCCATCCATTCTATTAATTTTGTTTTAAAAAAAGATGTTTGATTTCTTAATTAAAAAAATGAAAATTTCATAAAAATGAATAATTCAAAATTTTAAAGTAATGTGAAACTTGCATGTGTATTAGTAGAAAACAATTTTCATATACGCACAAAATTTCAATATAAAAAATGTCTATAAAGTGAGCTTTTATTTCACCAATATATGATATTATTAAGTATAAAGAATCCTAGGTATTGATGGTTATGGGTATTCACTCTAAAATGTCTATAAAGTGAATTTTGATTTCACCAATATATAACTGTCCATAATTGTTACATCATCAAATAATTAATGTGCGTGTTCAATGAGTCGTTTGCTATATTTTAGGAAACCCAAAAGGCATTCTCTCCAAAGAATGAAATCAATTAATTTAAAAACGCAGTTGGCAAAAAAAAATTAATTTAAAAAAACAGAGAGGAAGAGAATTGGGCCATTAAATTTGTAGCCTTTTATTTTAGGAGGAGTATTGGGCGACGAGATGTGTTGTCCAAGAAATTGACTGGCCGTAGTTGTTAGGTCACATGGTCTAACGTTTTATTTTATTGAAAAAAATATCTATGGTCCGTTAATTTAATATCCTTAGATGATCATGTTTATATGTGAAGGGAGAAAATAAAATGTTGATTTTATTTATAAGTCATTTCATTTATTTTGTTTTATATAGATGTACAACTTTATCATTTATTTATTGACTTCATATTTATATAATATAATGCATATTATTAAAATTGCTTGAATATTTATTGAATTTTATTGCTTAGCGGCTTTTAGAGTCAACCCACTAGCTTGTACAAAATAACGGGTTTGAGTGCATGTTTGGTTTCTTTGTTTAGAATCACGTTTACACAAGTTGAGATAAAACTCCTCTCATATGCTCGCTTCAGCTTGTATGAAATCATTCTTCTTACATATTCCCAATCACACACTGAATTGGCTAAACTTGAGTTGGTTTTAATGAGTCTTTTAAACTTGCACTTGCGTGGCCAAATCCACTTTTTTTTTTAAATTTAATTTTGATAAAAATAATTTTGTTATTTTGCACTTAATTTAAGCATAACATTTTTTTTGTTAGGAGCATTTTGTGAATTTGATTTTTCATTTTCTTTTATCGATTCATCATCTTAATATGATAGAATAATATGAAAATATATTATATATTTACAAGTGTTTGGGTTAATTTCATTACATAATTTTATGAAAATATAAAATAATTTAAATTTAGTTGATAAAAGTTTTTGGTTTAATTTGAAAATCAAAAGTTTTGCCCAAAAAATTGAAGATTTTAAAAAGTGTTAAAAAAAAAAGATGTTAGTTCACATGCCAATTCGTCAATGGGAAGTCAACACAAGCCGTTCCACCCAACTAAACAGCAAACACATAATAATTGTTTGTTCTATGATCAAAAGCTAAAAATCAAAAGTGTCAACCGTTTATTTGAAAAAGAAAAATTACAGCATTTATTATTCACATTAATCCAATATCCTCACCTACTTTTAAATACAACCCCACAGATTTTTGAATCATATCATGAAACATACCGAAAAGTTATTTTGAACCTGTTTGTGTGAGTACATAGAAGCATGTTTACGTAAGATGCTAAAAAAACTTCTTTTATATAATTATTTTATAGACTGTAAATTGAATTCAAAAAGTAACTTTCACACAAGATCATAAATGGTTTTTTTCCCAATTTTGCCCATAAAGCATTTTATTAATGGCAATGATCTCCTTGAACATAGAATTTCGACTTTTACTGAAAAATATTTTTAATATATCAATTACTGTTAAACAGATAATTTTGGATGGTAAATGTAACTTAATGTTTTTTATTATAATCTTTTGATTTACAATTTTTAAATATAAAGTTGAGCCTGCATTGAACTAACAAATAAATGTTGCCACCTACACTTAGCGCCCACCCACAGTTTAACATGCAGCATGAATAATTTCTTAGTTAATGTAATTTTTTTATCCTCAAATTTACCCTCATTTTGATTTTATTCCCCCTCATTTAAAATCAATGGTTCGGATCCTTCAAGAGTCAAATTTGTTCAAATTTTTATTAGATTATATATTGATAAATATTTTAAATAAAATGAACCTTAAGAAATAAAACTACTTGTTTTAAACATAAGGCACTAAAATCAAGATAAGTGTAAATTTGAGGATTAAAAATTGTATTAACTCAATCTTTTGTAATACACATACTATATCCGGTTCTTAGTATAAAAGTCAGTTGACTTTTTTTGAATAGGTTATGGAAGCTAATTAAATGATTTATTTATCATTTTTTCTTCAAAATAATTTTTCTTAACTTATAAGTTGATATATATTCTAATGATACATGTAAATATTTTAAAATATAATTATAAAGTATATTCTTGATCCATATCATTTACTTTATCATATATGGTTTTTAGGGCAATTTCGCCCCTCAAGCATTTTATTAGTGACAAAGAACACCCCTAAGCATAGAATACACATAGAATGAATGCTATTGACAAATATTTTACGATACCAAGTCCTATTAAAAACATAATTTTGGGTGGTAAATGCTGCTTAATGTTTTTTTATTATAATTTTTCATTTGCAAATTTTAAAGATAAAGTTTTTTGGCCGGATTCAAAGATAACGTTGAGTCTGCATTAAACTGCAAATAAATGATGCCATTGACTCTTACCGACCGTTCATACTTTTTCTTTTTTCCAAAGATTAATACAATTTTTGATCTCTCAAATCTATCTTAATTTTAATTTTAGTTTATCAAGTTTAAAATCAATCATTTGATCCTTCAAGAGATACAATTATCCAAATTTTCATTAGATTAAATATATGGATGTTTTAAATAAAATAAAACTTGAAAAAACAAAACTACAGATTTTAAATTTAAGGGATAAAAACCGAGATAAACGTAAACTTTATGGTTCAAGATTGTATTAACCCAATCTTTTGTAATGCACATACTAACTTCAATCCTTAATATGAAAGCTAATTGACTTTTTTGAAGAGGTTAAATAAGCTAATTAAATGATTTATTTATCATTTTTCTCCAAACTAATTTTCTTAACTTATTAACATATATATTGTAATTATACATATAAATATTTAAGAATATATTTTATAATTAAGTAATTTATTTAGCTTTTGTTTAATCTCATAAAAAAGTTAATTGATTCTTATATTAAGGAACACATATTGAATCTTGTATAAAACTAGCATAGTATATAGATTATTTTACACATTGTTATAAATACATTACAAGGGTGGATGTCCATAGACTCTTGATTTCTAAGCCATAAATACTATACATGAATTGTTATTGAGAAACTAAAGAGGTATTCAATGTACATAGTGTCACAATGTATGTAAAAAGAGTCACAATGTATATTCATCCATCTTGATTGTACTATTCATTGCTCAAGACCCTTGGAGATCACTCTTAGATGTCTATGAATAGGGCTTTGTACATGACGTACAACATACATCCAAAAGTGAACAGAGTTCCTCTCAAACTCTCTCATTCCTTTTAAAGTTTCTCTTCTCTTTGTCTATTTCCCTTTAATTTAGAACACGTTATCAGCATGATTGTTCTACCGAAGGTATGATTCCCTTATAGTTACATTAGTAATTTCTTCTACTTTCTTTTATCATATCTTTATTTAATATCAATACGGGATAATCTGAGTCACAATATGAAAATAAGTTAACCCTTTTACCGATTGTTTTAAACATCGGGTTTTTATAGCTAATATTTGAAATTGTTAGTATTTATCATTTTAATCTCTTTTACAAGTTTTTATACATTATGGATATTGTCATTTCAACTTGAATCCACATATATATATATATTAACTAAACTATATTATTCATTTTGTAAATTCGTTTTTGAGAATTAATTTTAACTCTTATTATTATTTTAGATTTGATAACGTCAAATGTGATCAAATTAGAATTTAAAGCCCTTAACATATATGGCAAAAATTATCTATTATAGATATTGGATGCTAAAATCCATTTGAATGCCAAGGGCCCTAGAAATGTTATTTTGCTAGAAAATACTACGTATAATCAAGACAAGGCAAAAACAATGATCTTCCTTCGTTATTATATTCACGAAAGGTTAAAAGCGGAATACTTAACGGCAAAAGATCAGCTGAAACTATGAAATGCCTTGAAAGAAAGGTTTGATCATCAGAAAGCAATTATACTGCCTAAGGCCCAATATGATTTTACAACAATATTATCGTGAAAAAGGCTTTCAGAAATATTCTGAATTGATTTCACGCCTACTTGTTGTAGACGAACAATGATTTGTTCATGAAAAATCATGAAATACGCCCCACGGGATCGGCTCAGATTCCTAAAATAAATGCAGTAATGCATAATAATTAAGGTAGATATCTTAATCGTGTCTGTGGCCGTGACCGCGGCAGAGGATAAAAAAATTCTCATTATCGAGGTGGTTGTAACATTAATCATGACAACCAAAAGAAAATAAATAATGAAAAAAAGGCATACGAATGATTTCAGTACCACAAAAGCCTTTAAAAATAAATGTCATATGTGTGGTATGAAAGGGCACTGAGCAAAGAGTATGTTGTAAATCTGCTCACTTAGTGAAACTTTATCAAGTACCACTAAAAAATAATGGCAATAATGCAAAAGCAAATATAATGTATCATGATAATAATATCAAGGCAAAATGTTCATTTAAAGATGATAATTTTGTATGCTTTGATGGACCGAAAAACATTAAGGGTCTTGATAAAATGATGCATTTAGATAATAATTAATATTATAATAATCACATTTATGTTTTTAAGTAATATTTATATTTTATTTCTAGCTTTTTTTTAAATTTTTTTAATGTACTTTTGTTTCTTTACATTATATGGTTGAATATATGTCTGGTAGACAGTGCTATGACAAACACGATATTGAAAAGTAGAAAACATTTTTCTCATATAATGATGAGAGATGCAAATATAAATACTATAGCAAGTAATACAAAAATTATTGAAGGCTCCGGAAGAGCTACAATTGTATTACCCAAAGGAACAAAGATTATTATAAATGATATATTGTTTTCCACAAGTCTCAAAGAAATCTATTAAGCTTCAAAGATATCTGATGCAATGGGTATCATATTGAAACAATTAATAATGTGAATGATGAATATTTTCATACTATAAATATTACATTAGAAAAGAAATGCATTTTAGAAAAATTATCAACGCTATCTTCTAGTTTATACTATACAACTATTAATACAATTGAGACAAATGTTATAATAAACCAGAAAGATGTTGAAAAAGATATATTTACAGTTTGAGATGATCGGTTGGGCCATCCTGAATCATCTATGATAGATTTAATACTTGACATGCAATAGCAAACTAACAGTTTATTGATGAATTTAATGTATATCATGAGATAGTAAAAGTTTACTAATTAATACAGGAAAACAGTTTAATAAGATAAATCAAAAGTTTATCAATGAGTTCAATGTTTGCTATGACCGGTTAGACCATCTTGGTTCAATTGTGATGCGAGAAATGATTGAGAATAAATGTGGATATACCCTGAAGTGTATATTGATACAACTATTTCTCATATGTTGTATGTTACAAGAGAATATGTATTATTATGTCCTCATAAAGTTAAATATAACGTGAGTCTCTCACATTCTCAAAACATATACATGAATATATTTGTGGGATGGAATTGTTTATCATGTTCTTGCAACATAAAGTTTGCAAGATTCTTTACTCAATGAATATGGTTAAGAGTATATTATCCTGATTATCTGATTGAAAATGCTGTTTTGATAGTGTTAATAAATTTACTTCACTAGCCTTAATGAAGATTGCACATCCTTTGGAATTGATTTGAACATCTTGAATTTTATGTTCATATGCAAAATGAACTAGCAGAATGATTGGTTAAATGGTTGCAACCTATTCACTTGAGATATAATCTCCCATGGTCTGCTTAGAGACTAGTCATTTTGCATACAACAGCATTTATTCGCATAAGACCTACAAGTTATTATAAGATATTCCCATTACAATTGGTATCTGATCAAGAACCAAATATTTCCCATTTTAGAATTTTTGGTTGTGCTATGTATGTTCCTGTAGCTCCACCACAATGCACAAAGATGGGTCCTCAAAGGAGATTGGGAATCTATGTAGGTTTTGAATCTCGTTCAATAATTAAGTACATTGAACCATTAACTAGAGATTCATTTACGATACGATATGCCGATTGTCATCTTGATGATACACTTTTCCCATTATTAAGGGGAGAAAATAAGCATATGGATAAAGTTAAAGATAAGAAAAAATAAATTACATGGAATGCCTTATCACTTGCTTACCTAGATTCGAACAAAACAATGTGAGCAAGAAGTTCAAAAAAAATAATTTATTTACAAAATATTGCAATGAAACTGTCAGATGCATTTACTGATACAAAAAGGATAACTAAGTCTCATATTCCATTTGAGAATTTTCCTATTAGAATTGATGTCACAATAGGACAGGTGGTTAGTGCACATGAAAATATACCACATTTAAAGCTTGGTAAACCATATGGTTCCAAAGATAAAAATCTTTGAAAAATGAAAGGAGCAAATAGTAATGATGGTCAATGTAAGGAGGATACCATTGATAAATCCATTATAGAGGCCTGCGATAAAACTGATCAAATGACCTATAAAGAGGTCCAGGTACCTGATAATGATGAGATCTCAATAAATTATGTCACTACGGGCAAGATATGGAACTAGAAAGGTATTGTCATCGATGATACATTTTCATGCAATATTGCTATTAAAATAATAAATGAGGATTTTGAACTTAAATCTATCGAAGAATGTCGACATAAATAAGATTGGCCAAAATGGAAAGAAGCAATTCAATCGGAATTGAATTCACTATCTAAACGTCAAGTTTTTAGACCTGTTGTCCAAATACCTACAGGAGTAAAGCCTGTAGGGTATAGATGGGTTTTTGTGCAAAAACAAAATGAGAAAAATGAAGTTATGAGGTATAAAGCACGACTCGTAGCACAAAGTTTTTCACAAAAACCAATAATAGATTAGAGGAGACATATTCTCTCGTGATGAATACAACTATTTTCATATATTTAATCAATCTGGTAGTGCATAAAAACTTGACATGCATTTAATGAATGTTGTTACAGCATATCTGTATAAATCATTAGATAGTGAAATTTATATGAAAATTTCTGAAGGCTTCAAATTGCCAAAAGGCTGTGAATATTCACATGAAAATTATGCAATACGTATGCAAAAGTCCCTGTATGGGTTGAAACAGTCTGGACGAATATGACATAATTGTCTCGATGACCATTTGATAAAAGAAGGATATCAAAACAATTCCTTATGCCCTTATGTCTTTATTAAAAGGGATAGATCGGAGTTTGCCATAATTAAAATTTATGTTGATGACTTGAATATTATTGGCACTCCTAAAGAGCTTTAAAAAGCGATTAATTGTTTGAAGAAAAAAAATTTGAAATGAAAGATCTTGAAAACACAAAATTTTGTCTTGGTTTACAAATTGAGTATTTAACCAATGTCATATTTCTTCATTAATCAAATTATGTTGATAAAATTTTAAAATAATTTTATATGGATAAAGCACATCTATTGAGTATGTAACATCTTTATTTTTGGGATTTATAGTTAGTTGTTGTTTAGATTTTATTTAGTCAAAGAAAATAAAATAAATTTAAATTTAAAAAAGAATAAAAATTATAATTTTTAAAAATAAATATAACAAATAATAATTAATTATATATATGTAAATTTATTTTATTATTTAAAATAAACAAAAAATGTATTAATAATTATTAATATTATAATTATTATTTTCATTTTTAAATAATATAATTATTTTATAAAAAAATAACCCTACCTTTATAAAATATACTCACTCCTCACCTAACCTTAAAACCTAATGAACAGTGACCGCGCCACTACAGTAAAGCCACAGTACTCAATGCTCTCATTTTTCTCTCTTTCGTTTTCTTCCCCATAGCTACAGTGTCATGCTACAGCATGCATCTACAGTAACAAGTCCTCTCTTATTTTGGCTCTCACTATTTTAATGCACTGTATTGTCCACTGCTCAATTGTTTTCATCTTTTTCTTTTCTTTTCTTTCTCTCCCTTCATGAGCATTCCACCTATTTTCTCAAAAAAAATCTATCATCTTTATGCCTATGTGTGAACCAGTACCATCTGTATGTGTAGGAGTGTGGGATTACTGTTTATTTTTGTCCTCAGCATTAAATCATTCACTCTTATCCAAATTTCAGTTGATGTGTGCATCTGTACTTGTAGCCTTTATGTGTAGGTGTGCATCAATGGTTGTAGGTGTAAGTTTGTAAAGTCAATTTTTTATTATTTTTATTTTACTAAAAAAATTATAGATATGTGTGTGGGTGGGTGTTTATGTCTGTTACTCATTTTATTGTTAAAAAATGTATATATAGGTGTATGTGCGTGCGTCAGTTGGTGTGTAGGTGAGAGTGTCATATGTGTAGGTGTATGTGTGTTCTGAGGATTTGTGCGTTTGAAATTATTTCATTTAACTAATTTTTTTATTTTAAATATATATGTAGAAACCTACTAGTAGTAGGTGTGTGGGGGATTTGCATAGGTACCAATTTCTTCAACCTTCCTATTAAAAACCACACTTGAAGCATGTCTTATCAAAGGAAAAAAAAGTGGCAAGGACGCAGGGAGTTCTCTGTGTGTGTATGTGGGATCATATAATAATATGTGTATGAATGAGTGTACTTTTCCCCTTTTCTTTTTTCCTTCTTTCTTTGTTTTTTTCTTTTCCTTTAGCTTTCTTTGTTTATTTATTTTATTAGGTGCTATGATGTGTGTGTGAGTTGGTAGGGTGTTTTTTTAAAGTAAACACATAAATAAATATAAATATATTTTCTTGACATTTTAAAAATTTGAATATCGAAATAAAAATTTATAATATTGTTATTATTTCCACTTTTTATTCATTATTACTCTTTTCAATATTATAATTATTTTATTCCTCTCAAACCATGTAAAATTAAAAAAAGGCATTATATCATATAAAAGAATATTCCGTCTCATATGAATAAATAAAATAGTTTATAAGTTTGAATAATATGTGGATGTAAAGGGTAATTTTAGGTATTTAGATTATCTTTAAAACAACTTTTAGAATAGGTTAATTAGTCCATTGATAGAAACTATTGTGAATGATTTTTTGTAGACTCTCATTGAGGACCTTGGGGTAACTTTTGTGTGCTTGCCTATAAGCTAGGAAGTGCAGGTAACTCTGAATATTCTTCCATATACCTGTGAACTGCATATGATTAAATTGTGATTTAACTATGTTTTATGCATTTTTGGCTGAATTGTATAAATGCAAATATTTAAAGTTTTCAATATATATTTTGGCATGAAAATGTTTATAATTGTCATGGCTGTTGCATTGTGATTGGGTTGAAGTATGGAGGGGAAATATGTATGATGAGATTTTATCACATGATAAGTCATCACTCGGTGCACAGTGGATAACATTTGTAGGGCCCCTTTACCCGTGTCTTTCCTTTGGCCAGGATTGCATTGGAATTGTGGGACATGTGACGCCTTCTTGGTTTTTTTAAGGAGGGGAGCCATAGTCCAGACCTGGGCTTTATACCTTTGGCCAGGTGTATCTTATGAAACTGGTGAGCTTGAGACAATCCAGTTACATTGATGGGTTTTGTTGGACTATGTGTTAGCCTATAGCTCCAGTCAGCGGAATAAGGATGGACGGTGTTGTAAGGGTGGTTGCATATTGCATGATTATGCATTATTTGTGATGATGATTGTGAGTTACAAACTATGAAAAATATGAAAATTGTTTATATGATGATCTTTACATATGTAAAAGTATTTGTAACTCAGTTCTTCCTTTTAAATTATATGACATCTGCTTGTGTGTGGTAGAAACTTTCACAGTTACTGGGGCATGGAATCTTACCCCGTTATATTAACATTTTCATGTGATTGTTTTAGTAGGTAGCAAGGGAAGACACCTATGGAATGAGCTTTGTTGGCTCTCTTGTGCCCTTAGGCACATCTATCATTTTGAATTGACATGACTCTAAGACTTCCATGATTTATTTTCTATTTACTCTGATATTTTGGGAGGATTTGGATTGTTATTAATGACATGTATTTTGGCTGGACTGAGGATATATTTTAATGAATTGATGTTTGAAATCCTCTTTATTTACAAATGGCAAAAATTTCATTAAGTATTTGGTTAAATTTTTTTGGATGTTACAGAGTACACCAATGGTTGTGAGATAACTTAATATTAAAAAAAGATCTTTTTCGCCCTCAAGAAAAGAAAGAAGAACTACTTGATTCATAAGTACCATATCTTAGTGCCATAGATGCACTAATGTATCTTGCTAATTCAACTCGGCCTGATATTGCATTTGCTGTAATTCATTAGCAAGATTTAGTTCTTCCCCAACTAAGAGGCATTGGAATGGAGTTAAGCATATACTCCGATATCTTCGAGGGGTAGTAAATATGGGATTATTTTATTCCAATGAATATGGGTCACATTTTATTGGTTATGTAGATACCGGATTCTTATCAAACCCACACAAAGCTATATTCAAATTGAATATTTATTTACATATGGAGGTACAACTATATCATGCCGTTCAACAAAGCAATATTTAGCCACCACATCAGCAAATCATGCAGAAATTATTGCAGGGCATGAGGCAAGTTGAGAATGTGTCTGGCTAAAATCATTAATTCATCATATCCAGAAGATGTGTGGCTTCTTAGAACAAAATATCCCAACAATTTTGTATGAAGATAATACAACATGTATAGCTTAAATGAAGGGATGATACATCAAATGGGATAGAATGAAACATATTTCCCCTAAACTATTTTTCACTCATCAAATTGTGAAGAAAGGTGAAATATCAATTTCAAAAGCTTGGCCATGGCATAGGTCTTCGCAGACTCGGAGATCTCAAGTGATGCTATCATGAGGGGGAGTCGATACACGTTGTACTCTTTTTTACTTATCTAGGTTTTGTCCCACTGGGTTTCCTATAAAGGTTTTTAATGAGGCAGCATTGAATAGTGTATCAATGAATGATGTACTCTTTTATTTAACTGGGTTTTGTCCACATGGTTTTCCTAGTTAAAGTTTTTAATGAGGCACATTCATAATGGACATCCAAGGGGAGTGTTATAAATACATTACAAGGGTGGATGTCTATAGACTCTTGATTTGCTAAGCTATAAATACTATACATGAATTTTTGTTGAGAAACTAAAGAGGTATTCAATGTACAAAGCGTCACAATGTATGTACAAAGAGTCACAATGTATATTCATCTATCTTGATTGTACTATTTATTGCTCAAAACCCTTGGAGGTCACTTTTAGAGGCCTATAAATAGGGCTTTGTACATGGCATACAATACACATCCAAAAGTGAATAGAATTCCTCTCAAACTCTCTTATTCCTCTCAAAGTTTCTATTCTCTTTGTCTATTTACCCTTTAATTTACAACACATATTTCGTTGTTATTACCTCCGATCCTTAACATAAGAGAAATTGACTTTTTTTGGAGCTATTAAGGAAAGTAAATACCCTACTTAAATGTAGTTATTTATACATATAATTATACTAAATGTTGTCTTATAAGTCAATCAAATTAGTTTGAAGAAAAATGATAAATATCAATTTTTTAGTAGGATATTTAACTTCCTTAATATCTCAAACAAAAATTAACTAACTTTATGGAATGATAAAGAAACTATTACTCATCCTCTTTGATCACATTGGACAAATTGGACACATGTTTTACTTTATGGAACAACAGGAGAAGATGTCATCTCAAACAGTTTGCTCAACCAATTTCTATATTTAGTCATTTCTTAAGATTTTGGATTAGTTTATTCTATAACCAGTAATATTGTGCATGTTTGGGAAGAACTTTTTCTTACAAAACCATCCCTAAATCTGTAAAAACCATCTCAAAATCCGTAAATTCTTCTCAAATTTCGTAAACTCTTTTCTCCCAATGGATTCCTAAACACATTTTTTTCAATAACATCTACAACTAGTTATCTTAAGTTGATTATACTCTTTCCTTACTTAAGATTTTATATTTAAGATTGAAATAAATTCTCCAAACCTAAAAGTATACATATATAGCAAACAAAAAAAGTGTGCACACAAGGCTTGGTCCGCTGGTTGACAAGGACAAGGCAAGGTGCCTCGTACCCGCCAGTTTTAGGGCTCGATCCTGGGAAGTCCCACCCTTGGGGTGACTCCGAATTTGTCTACGTCTAAAAGGTTGTGGGACACCGAAGGGGTAAAACTAAAAAAAAGTAATATTAAACAACGAGAATGAAGTTTAGGTTTGAACTTTCAACTTCTACCATCTCCTTAGTCAAGCTTGTGTCGTTTGATCATATATTGGTTTTTCTAGGATGATTTTTTTCCCAAGCATCAAAGTTTTACTTTGGTTTATAATGGAAGACTTTAATGTAGTTTGCTTTGTTATAGATTTTCTCATAATCTTTTTTTTATGCCAGATTTCTCAGAATCTATTACTATTAATTTGGCTTGTTTGTTGAAGCGTTTGGAAAAGTCAAACGCACGTTCAATAGTGTTTTTCTGTAAAATGAGATAATCTTCTGAACATATTTATCTCGACTTACGTAAAAGTATTGCTCTGTTGCATCCCCAAACCGACACATTATATATATATATTAAGGGCCTTTATTGGTGGTTATAATGATTAAATGGGATTTATACATATTTATTATAAATAATTGATTTAACTAATTTTTTAATAATTATAAATTATTTATTTTGCTCTTACATTTATTATAAAACAAAGTGATTTAATTTGATACTTGCACGTTTTCCATGCAAAAATGAGGAGTAAATTTGAGTAAGTGTCGCATATTTTCACATATTTTGCATAAGCCTTGAGAGACCAACACAATTAAATGGAAGGAGCACCGAAATCATCATTACAATGGTAGTTTTGATTCTTCATTCAATGGATGAATGGGCTAGTCAGGAAAGTACGTCTGTTGAGCAAAGCTCCGTTCGTGTTCTCTCCGTCACCTCTATTCAATCCTGTTTTGCTGCACCATTAGTAAAGCTCCATTTACGTTATCTTCATCATCCCTTTTTAACGTCACCACTCAGTTAAAGAAAACTGCTGTTGCCTCTATCTCCACCTGCGACTCAAAAGCTTGGCCCTAGAGCTTTAAAAAAATAAAAAAATGTGGGACAGGGAGCGAAGGTTTTGACCAACGGCAAACTCTTGGCCACTACTGCTAACAAAGACAAGAAGAAGCCCTTCAACTTGATGATGAGAAGGTTAAAATAAGAGATGATCAAGAGACAAATGATAAAAGGGACACTGATTGCTTTTCCACATTTCCTTCTCCGATGGCTCATGTATATGCTACTCCCTCACTGAAGTTTGTTCCTAAAATGCAGGTGCTTAATTCCTTCCCTTCCTTTGTGGAGATCACCCAATTGAATGTTGATAAGCAACCTCTTGGTAAGGAAGTCATCCCCTTTAAAGATACTCTTCTTAATTTCGAGAGGACTTTTAGCGAAGTAGAAGATGATAAGTGACCCTTCAGCAAGGAGATGTAAAACTTGGGATGAATGGTAATACTCGGACTGTTGACTTCGCTACTCATGTTCTTGATGTCCTCAATAAAAGGATGGGATTTGTAGTTGTAGTAAAATTACTCGGCCATTCAATAAGTTATCAGTAACTCTAAACTCATATATAGAATATGTGGAAGCCAACTGCTAAGTTCCTGATCACTGATTTGGATGAGGAATGTTTCTTGGTGAAGTTTGAAGATGAACTAGATTTTCACAACGCCCTCATTAATGGATTATGCGTTGTTTTTGGGCATTATTTGACCGTACAACCTTAGACTCCATCTTTTAAACCTCATGAACACATCATTAACTAAGTTGTTGGCTGGGTAAGGTTGCCTCGATTGCTGGTGAGATATTACCATAAGAATGTTATCGGTTCTATTGGTAGTGTTTTTGGTGAGGTTATTTGTGTGGACTATAACATCGAATCAGGAGACAGAGGCAAGTTTGCAAGATTAACCGTTCTCATTGATCTTACCAAGCCACTCAATTCTAAAATACAAGTTCACTGAAAGCCTATTTATGTGGAGTATGAAGGCCTTCCAACAATCTATTTTAACGATGGGAGATATGGACATCTAGAGGATTCTTGCCCAAAGAAAGCAACCGTCAATATTATGGCACTAGCCAAGCATGCCTCAGAACCATAAGAGTACGCGGAAAATCCAACCCCAGAGGTGTGTGAGGCAAATAAATTTGGGGCTTGGGTGCAGGTACAACGTAGGAGGCGCACGGTTGACAGGGGCAAAAAAGATGTTAGTAATGAGAATAAAGGGTTTTCCATGGCTTCATGTTTTACCACCCTCAGTGAGGCAACGTCTTTTGATGAAAAGGCGCCATGAGGTGTATGACGCTGTCAAATAATTCACAAATGGTGTCTCACTTGATCCTAGAAGAAAAGGCAAGGAGCAAAAGGTTTCAAAAAAGGTAGAATCTACTACTAGACAAAAAGAACATCATCAAGTAGTCCTCAATAAGGAATGCATCTTCAACTCTCATTATTATAAAGCACAAATGAATACTGCCTTGGATAATGAGCATAACACGACCATTATCATAGTTGATGAGCGAGTCCAACGCCCATCTAAGACACAAAAGCTCTCCTATCCACTTAGGGTAATCTCTGCAATGTTTGAGCCAACTCTTCAGATATGAGCCATCTCTCCATCTCATTAAAACCCCCTGATCCAATTTCTCAAAATAGGGGTGTGAAATTATCCAATGGTCTTCACATTCATGCCCTTGGAACTAAGCCAAATGACCATGCAGCTAGGCCTTCAGTTAAAATAATGAAAGAAATTGCTCGAAGTCTATGTGAGGAGAAATAAGACATCTTGAACCAAGAAGATATTGTCATGCTCATGGAGGTAGTTAATTTTAACACTTCTTCTTTGCATTGATTCCTTATTTATGTCTATACTTACTTGGAATTGTCAAGGAACCTTTGCAAAAGGTTTCTTTCTATTTTTAAATATTTGGTTAATAATTATAAGCCTGAAATTTTTGTGATTGTAGAATCTCGCATCTTAGGAATTAAAGCTGATAAATTCATCAAGAAAGTGGGTTTTCAACATTCTCATCGTATTGAAGCAAGATGTTTTTTTGGATGTATTTGGATTTTTTTGGTCAAATCAAGTGGAGATCAAGATTCTTTGTAATAACCTGCATTTTGTCTATAATGAAGTCTGTTATCTTGTAGAGAATGTTAAATTCCTTTTTACAGTTGTTTATGGTAGTCTTCAAGCTTCTATCAGAAAACATCTATGGAGCGATCTCACTATTGTCACGCCGAATTCCAATGTTCCATGGATGGTAGTTGGAGACTTCAATGCTATTGTTAGTAGTGAAGATAGGAAAGGGGGTTCTAATAGAATTAATCATGGTTGCAACTTATTCAAAGTTTTCTTGCATAGTCGTAGTCTTCTTGATTTGAGCTTCCATAGACCAAAATTTTCCTGGAGATGTGGCACCTTTTTTGTATGACTGGACCATGCCATCTATAATCCATAATGGCTTAATCTACCAAGTGCTAGTAAGGTAGATCACCTACAAAACATTTTGTTAGATTACAAACCCTTATTAGTCAATTTGGGCTTAGCAAGTAGACACAATACAAGGGATAAATCTTTCATATTCATGGCTTCTTGGTTAACCTATTCCAACTTTTCCAATCTACTTAAGTAAAACTGGGCCCTCAATCAAAATCTCACCATGAACATTAAGTCTTTCTCCTCGGTGGTCCAGAGATGATATGCACAAGTATTTGGAGCAATCGGAATTCACAAAAGACGCCCCCTCTCTCGTCTTCGTGAAGTCATCAAATTTTCTCTGATTATCCTCTCGATCTTGATCAAACTCTAACAGAGGAGTACAATGATATGTCTCCAAGAAGAACTTTTATGGTTACAAAAATCCTATTCAAATTGGTTATGTTTAGGAGACTAAATACATCTTTTTATCACACTAAAGCCTTGATTTGAAAAAGTCAAAATCAAATTTTCAGGCTAAAATCTTACTAATGTGAGTACTTTGATGGTGAAGAGTAACTTTCTAGAATGGCTTTGGATTTCTTTATTCATTTATATTCCATTGATGATAATCAATTCCAGCCGTTTACAGCTCAATTCCCTCTCTGAATTTACTAATCTATAACGGGAAATTACAATTAACGAGGTAAAGCATGCTTTATTTGAAATGAAGCCTCTTAACTCTTCTGGGGATGATGGTTCGCATGCCCTTTTCTTTCAAATTAAGTGGGATATAGTTAGACCTAGCCTCTTCTCTTTGATGAAAAACCTATGGCGGGGTCTCTCTCTTGATCCTTTTCTAAACCATACCCTCATTGCCTTAATTCCAAAGGTAAAGAAGCCTAATGATCTTAGTGAATTTCGGCCCATAAGCTTGTGCTTTGTGATTTTGAAATTAGTTGCTAAAATTGTTGTAAATAGGCCCAGGAACTCATGCCTAAACTTGAATCCCATTCCAATCTAGTTTCATTAAAAGGAGAAGTATCATCGACAACATCATTATTGCTTAAGAAATTGTTCACTGTATGAGGGAAAAAAAGGAAGGCAAATATGGATGGATTGCCATAAAAGTAGATCTTGATAAATCATTCGACAAGCTAAGATGGGATTTCATAGAAGACATACTAAGGGATGTTGCCTTGCTTGCTAGTCTTGTTAATCTCATTATGAACTAGATCTCATTACCCTCCATGCAGGTTTTATGGAATGGTAAACCTTCTACTTCTTTTACACATATGAGGGGAATTAGACATGGTGATCCATTGTCACCCTATATCTTTGTGCTTTGCATAGAGCATCTTTCACAAGCAATAATAGCAAAAGTGAACAAAGGGGCATAAAAAACTATTAGAATGAGACACCATAGAATCCCTCTATCTCACATTATTTTTTGTTGATGATTTAATCATTTTTTGCCACACCAACACTACTCAAATGGATGTTATCAAGAGAACTCTTCAAGAATTTTTTTTATCGTCTGGCCATAAGATTAATCACTTTAAGGCTAAGATATATTTCTCTAATAATGTCCACCCAATCTCTAGGCGAGATATCTGCCGTTACCTATGTTACTCTCAAAATGATTCTCTTTGTAAATACTCCGGTGTTTCGTTAATCAATGGAAGAGTTTCTTCAAGTACCTACAATTATATCCTTGATCGACTTCACCCTAATCTTGCTGGTTGGAAGAATCAGTATCTATCCTTTGCTGGAAGTATCACCCTAGCTAAGTCAGTATTATCTTCTGTGCCTTTTTACACAATGCAAAGTACTCTGATTCCCCCATCTTGTTGAAATGAAATTGAGAAAATTATTGAGAATTTATATGAGGCTATGCTGATGATCACTGTGGGGTTAGTCTTGTTAAGTGGAGTGACCTTTGTCAACCTTTGAGAAATGGTGGTTGTGGAATTCTCAAACTGGAATCTCAGAACAAGGCCTTTATTTCTAAACTTATTTACCAAATGCTCTCCCACTTGACACTCTTTGGGTTAAGGTTCTAAAAGGTAAATATGGCTTGACATATATAATAGCCCTAGTGTTACCTCAGAGTCTAACTCCTCATACTTTTAGAGGAACATAGCTGAAACTTTGTTGGATACTTTCCCTCATATAAAATGAAAGCCTGGAGATGGTAACAAGATAAGATTGTGGTCTGATTTTTGGGTTGGAGATTACGGTCCTTTAAAGAATATATCATTTGCCCCATCTCTGAACCTGATCTTTCAAGAAACGTATCTTACAATATTGATGCAAATGGTAGCTGGAGGTTGCACTTGTTCAACAATTTGATACCATCAAATGTTTTGCAAGAGATCTTATCTACGCTAGAAGTGTCCCTGCTTGCTCTTGTAATCTAACACCTAACGGTGATTTTACAACAAAGTCAACTTATCAAGCTATTGAATGCTTTAACGGGAATGTTTCCAACACCAAATGGACTAGAATATGGAAGCTACCTGTAGCTCAGAGGATTCAAACCTTCACTTGGCTACTTACTAAAAGGAAATTCCTTACTAACTCAAAACGTCATAGGAGGGGAATGACCATAGACAGTCGCTACTCCCTTTGTGATGAGGACATAGAAGACATCAACCATGTCTTTATGGATTGTCTGCTAGCATCATTATTTTGGAAGAAAATTTTTCCTCATGATATGTGCATTGAATTTTTCAATGATGTGGCTCTTTGGCTCAACAACAAAATAGGAGACCCAAGACTATATCTCTTGGAAGATTGGCTTTTGCGTAACATTTTGGAAATTGTGGGAAGTTAGAAACCATTGAATCTTTACAGCTGAAAGATACAAAATAGATAGCATACCATATAACATTAGAGCAATGATTAGTCATATAGTAAAGAGCTTTTCTGCTTTCAAATTTCTTATGTAAATCATTTTCTTGTACAGTTTTCTTGATACAATGAAATCTTCCCATTTTATTAAAAAAAATCATCATTACAATTAAGACTCCACATGGCTAGGCTCTTCTTGATTCCCAACCGGGTTTGTTTGGATCAGCGGAAACTACTTTTTCAACGTGATTTACGGTATATGAAATCACGTGGTTTTACCATATCATCATGGGTGGATAGTTGAGCGGGTTTACCCGCACCCCCTAATTTTTAGAAAATTAGATATATATTAGTACTATGCGAGTTATTTTGCACCCATTAAATTTTTGGTTAAATTCTTCTCAAAAGATATTAAAAATAAGTCGCACTTATCTTTTCAAAAAATAATTTGCATCTCCTAAATCAGGGTTTTGAGTCCGCCACTGCATATCGCATCATATCACATGTGAGGAGGGAATACAAATTCTTTCAAATCCATATAACATCATTTAATATTTCCAAATAATCTCACAATGAAACACAACACAACAGGCATTGACACAACATCCATAATCAAATAAATCTACTTGATCATTGAGATTTCCATCTTAACGCAAAACCCAGATTTCAACAACAATTAAGAAACATCCATGATCTATTCGTTATAAATAAGACAACTAAAGCAAATCAAACTTTATCTCTTGCTGGTGGATCATGATTAGTATCATTGTTTCATCTTATGGGATTCCTGCTTGGCATCAGAGTCATTATTATTCTACCTTTCTATTAATGAGGTAAGAAGAATTAATCTCAAGGATATATATTATAATAATTAAATATATATACTCATATAAATAAATTAATGAATCATTCTTTATAATGTATGATAGTTTTTTTTCAGGGCTTTCTTTATAATCTCAAGGATATATATTATATTTCAGTGCTTGCTTGTATGATAGTAATAAATGAACACATCCATTCACATTCCACAACAACCCGTCAAGCGAGGGAAGACGTAAGAAATGTTTCTCAACTTCTATCATTGCAATAGCTATTAGTCGAAGAGTTCATTTGGAAGTATGTTTGACATTAATTTTTATAGAGTTTGAGGTCAAATCTAGGTTGTTGGATAATAGCTTTTGCGGATTTTGAGTTAAAATCTAGATTTTGAAAGTTGATTGTATTTTAGAAGTTATTGCTTTTACGGAGTTCGAGACAAAAAGTATGTAAAAATAAAGGAAAAGAAAAAAAAGAGGAAATAAAAAATTTATTATAAGAGATAGTGTAATTTGATACGAAAATAGTTTTTATAAAACCTATGTTTTAAATATTGAGTTTGAAAAAATGTGAGTACTTGGACGAAACCCAGATTTTGGGGTAAAACCTAGATTTTACCACAAAACCTAGGTTTCCAAACAGGCCCTAAATGTATCCTCTGATTTTGGTGAGCTATCGGGTTTTAACTCACCTAAATTTTTTTATACAAAAAATAAGAAATGCTAAAAAAAATATTGATATATAAAAATTGTTCTTCACACAGTTTTTTAGCTTTTAAAATCTATAATTTAAGGTGTATTTTTTTTCCTAAATACGCCTTACTAAAAATAAAATGCTAGACAAGTTTTTAATTTTTTTTAAAAAACTGTGTGAAAAACAACCAGGCCACAGCATCTGATGTTGCAAAGGAATTGGTGGCAAATGTTTATCCTTTTTTTTTTTCAGTTATTTTCTTCTAACCATCCAAAAAGAATCTTAGCATTTGCTAATAGAGATTGGTTTTTATTGTAAACGAATAATAAAATAAAATACCAAGTCAACGAATAATAAAATAAAATACTAAGTCTGGTAAGAAGAACCAAACCATGTCTGCAAATGAGCGCTTAACCAGCTACTAACTCCCCATCAATGTATGGTACGCGATTTTGGTTGGGCACCTCGCCACCTCGAACGTAACGAAGAAGCCCCTACAGCTACAAGGCCACATTTTTCTTCTTCGATTAGAACCTAAATCCCTTTCTTATTATAATACTCTCAGATCTAGGAATTGCAGAAGCATCGCTTCGACTTTTGCTGTATAATTGTGAGGCAAAATTTATTCTCAGTGTAGCAACTCGAAAGGATTATGCTTGCATTGGAGTTTCCTCACAGATTGGATTGACACAATCGCTTCCTTCTCTTTCTTCTTTGGAGCATCCGAAGACTATATTTTTGTGTTAAAGCGGCCTCGTCGCTATTGGGTTTTCCCGCCTGTCTTCTTACCTATGGACTCCGTAAACTCTGTGCATTACGTTAATATAATCTGAAGGTTTATTCTTCTGCATCTAATACTTTCCTTGTAATCGGCTTCTTCCTTGGTTTTGGGTATCGGTGTAAATGGCCAATGCATCTGGGTTCTTTACCCCTTCTGCCCCTAATCGATTTGGGGTTCAGCCTTCCATAGGCATTAATCGATTTGGGGGGTTCTCTTTACAACGAATCTCCAAAAAAGTAATTTGCCTTAGTGCAGTAGAAGGCGCTGAGAAGTATGCTTCAACTGCTTCGAAGCCTTCTGAAGCTAGGATGCCCGGGTGAGCTTATTCTCAATCCTTTCTGCAAACAAATGGTTTAGCTCTGCTTAACATAATCATTCGCAAGTCAGGTGGTCATTTTTTTGGGTTGGCAATTCGCTTGCGGTAGTTATGGTATCGTAATTAGAGTCTTTCTATCAAGGGACTGGGGGCTTGAAAGTGATACAACCTTGAAGAATATCCTACCCAACTGTTGATATCTAGACACAGGGTTTCCAGTTTTGTTGAACTTGGACCGTTGAAATCTTGTACCTTGGTTAGTATGGGTATATAGTGCATCCTTCTTTAACTTCCATTAACATGTCTGAGCAACCATTTTCGGTTTCCAAACTCAAAAAAAAAAAAAAAAAGTTATGCAAAAAGTAGCAAGAGGGTCAGATTAACCGAGTTATAGGAAATTAGAAACATTTTGGGAACTGAAGAACAAACTTCTGGGAGTTATCAGTGACAAATGCTGTAGTTGTCTACTAGCCTCAGATGAAGGTTCAAGGTCGTAGGGAAAAAATCAAACGTAGTATTAAAAAACAAAGGCATGACCTGCAATTTTTCTCACACCAGTTTGTTGTCCATATCTGTTCATTAACTTGTTTTAAATGAGATTTCTGGTTAGAAAAGCAAATTGGCTATAAGAATCTGCCTTTACCAAGTGGGGTAGATTGATCTTAAATACAACTGTACTCTTGTAGACATTACTTTGATCTTTGTATGCTTGAGTTGATTGATGCTGGAATACAAGTTTTTAGCTTCTGAAAACACATTCATAAAGAATTCTTTTATCTTTCTTTGTTTTCCTTTAAGAAATTATTTCAAATTTACCATCTAGGTATGGAGAAGATTAACCATTTTTAGCATTTTTTATTATTTATGATATTGAAGTCGTGTTATATAGGTAAAATTGCATCAAGTCTCAGAATATTTAGAAAAAGAAGAAATGAATGGAAGCATGAAATTATTTGGTCCTTATTTTTAATTTTTCCAATACATCTGACTGAAGAACTTTTGAGAAACAGATACATAACCATAGCTAACTATAGCTTCTTTCTTCTAATTGTGCGTTTACGTTTTACCACTTGACCATAGATTTCTTTCCTCTGATGGTATTTTGGAGTCCTCAAACATTTGTAGAGAGCCACTGCCTAGTCTCTTTTCATAACATGCAAGAATTTACTGAGCGGGAACATATTATGCTCATCGTATAATGAACTGATCACGAGCCTCATTTTTCTTGGTCTATGTGTGTGCATGTAGCCAGTAGGAACATTCATATGTTTATGTTATTTGGAATGACATTCAGACTTCTCTAGTTTGTCTTTTTTCTATTTATAGAATTAATGTCTTTCTAGGCTTGTCAGTAAAGGCTGCAGGTTAGTTGGATGTGGTTCTGCTGTGCCAGCCCTTCGCATTTCCAATGATGACCTTTCCAAAATAGTTGACACTTCTGATGAATGGATAACAACTCGCACTGGAATTCGCAATCGACGAGTTCTTTCAGGTTAGTATCTGGTATTATTCCTTGGCAATGTCATAGATTAACTAGAATGGTTACGTTACATTGCTGGCTTCTAGCTTTGGCTCTTGATGGCCAATTGGTTGGGGCATATAGATGTGGAAATGCATATATCATGTCTTGTCCTGCTGTAAAGTCTTGGTTGTTTTTTGTTGAATGCTTTTTTTTTTGGAGCTTTATCTGCTTTGTTGATCCAGTAATGTTACATGAGATGTTGCCAAGTCAAGACTCGCTCAAAACCTTGTTTGAAGCTTTACCAAAATGAGATTGCCCGGGTATATTTTTGATTGATGTCATGCTTGCAGGTGGAGAGAGCCTAACAACTTTATCCGTTGAAGCCGCTAGGAAAGCTCTTTTGATGGCAAAGGTTGATCCTGATGATGTTGACCTAGTATTGATGTGCACATCTACTCCGGAGGATCTTTTTGGGAATGCTCCTCAGGTATTGGTTGAGGATGTATCATTGAAATATCTGTGCATGTTAGTTGTGCAAGCTTACATGCATAGTGAGTAATGTTGAGAATCTGAGTGTATGTAGACATTGAACAAGAAAGTTGAATTTGGCTTCTTACATCGGCATTTCTTACTAAGCTAAAATCTCACTTCATGGACTTGAGGGAACATAAAGGATTGTGTATTTATCATATGTTTAGAATAAAGTTGAGGAGTGATTTTTGAATTTTTTTTAATTCTTATCGATTTTTATGCTTTATTTGTTTCATAAATTTTTCATAATTTTAAATATTTTCTTACATCCATTTCGATTAAAGATTATCATTCTTCAGTTTACGCCTCAATTTGAAGAAAGAATTCTTGCATCTATGTGAAAGATGCATGGCAAAGCATTATATGCACTTATATGGTAGGGGTAATATTAGCTTGTTATGGATGACTTGTTCTGTAACCACATACTTTTATTGACTCATACTATCATTTGGCTTATGTGTTTGCTTTTCTTCAGTTAATTACATTAAAGGCTCCCTCGTGGGGATACTATTAACTTTAGCTATGTCTCTCTAGCCAATATCAATGTTAGTTTAATATCAAGCGAAGCTTGATGTTTTTGATGTCTGAGTTCATCCCTTGTTAGTTAGTGAATGCAACTAATATCATTCTGTCTTCTAATTAGAATCCCTTGCTAGTTGGCGAGTACAACTAATATTATTGTGTCTTCTGATTAGAATCTTTAGTCCAGTACTAAAGAGACTAGAGTAAAGAGAGAATAATATTATCGAAAAGGGTAAGAGATATACTTATGCTGTACTGTATTTACTATTAGGAAAAACTACACACATGTGAAACAAAAAATTTGGGGCTAAATTATGTACTCTGAAATACTTTAGCTTTCTAAAATGGTTCTTTGATGTCAACCACCATAATAATCAGGAGACAGTAACCTTCATATCTCTTCTACCATGTTTGCCAAGAAAGTGACAAGATTTGGACTTAAATTGGCTATAAGCAGGATTTTATCATATCATTGAAGATCCCCCCCCCCCCAAAAAAAACAAAAAAATTGTAGGATAATTCTGTAACCACTTAGAATACTTGTAGCTTTAGAGTATGCTGCATTTTCCATTGTTTTTGTTTGGAATACTTCCTTAGATTGATTCCTAAGAAAGCTTTTTTGCCTTGACTAGATATTTTGGTGCCAGTTTTCTCCATTGGGAATTTCTTAGCTTTTAGATCAGATTTATTTAAAAGACGGATAGACCCTGATGCTGATTGTAGTTTTTTTCTCATCCACATTGAAAAATAATCTTTATTGTTTCTAGACACATTGTACATAATTATGGGAAAGTTGGAATGATTCTGGTATTGAGGACTCGTTCGTACAGCTAATTTAATCTTTTTTGCTTGGCAAAAAACATTCAAATTTTATCTGGATGTGGATGCTAAGTTACAGGGTTGTCATAATTTACTCTCTTGCATTTTGTTTTTCCTTGTCATGATCGTCATTGTGATTTTCAGATTCAAAGACAACTTGGCTGTCAGAAATCATTGGCTTATGACATTACTGCTGCATGTAGTGGATTTTTGCTGGGTTTAGTATCAGCCGCTTCTCACATCAGGGGTATGAATTAATTAGGTCCTGATAACTGCTAAGTCTTTGCTTAGGGGCACTTGAAGTGAGTGCTTTTGGGCTTTATGAGACAAAACTGCTCACATTATCTCATACAGTGCAAAACCACTTAAAATAAACTAATCCGTACACAATAAAATCTGGTGAAACTTAATCCTTTTCTGTATGTGGGCACAGGGGCAGGATTTCAGAATGTTTTAGTAATTGGGGCTGATTGTCTTTCAAGATTTGTTGACTGGACGGACAGAGGGAGCTGTATTCTTTTTGGGGATGCTGCTGGTGCAGTACTGGTACAGGTAATTGAATATCTTCCTGCATCATATGGCATTGATAACAAATATCGACTATCAATTTGGATTGTATTTTCTGTTTTATAGGACCCTGGGTTATTCTTTTTCTCATTATGTTCATAGTCTTAGAATAGCTCCAAAGGCAAGGTTCTGAAATTCTTGTATAAACTCTAGGATGAAAGTGAACTGCTATTCTAATCCTTGATCTGCTAGTTCTAAATTGTAAATAAAGCTGTACTACCTAGCGAAGTCTGTTATCCTGTATGTCTTTTTCGAAACTGATAATTTTCTCTTATTGATAGATGACATTGAACTTTCTTTAGAAGGATATAAAGCGAACTCTGACACTAAACTTGTACTGTTTTCCTCAAGTGGTAGAAGATATTTACAGCAAGGGATTTTTTATGGCTCTGATCTGATTTTATGCCTACATTTCAGGCCTGCAACATTGAGGAAGATGGTTTATTCAGTTTTGATGTGAATAGTGATGGCTCTGGTCAAAGGTATGTACTTTTTCATATTCATGAATGAAGAGCTCGTCTCTGCAGAAGCTATTATTAAGCGCTTTACTCTTCATCCAGGCATTTGAATGCTTCTATCGAACAAACTGAAACGAATAATGCATTGGATTCAAATGGTTCTGTGCTAGCATTTCCTCCGAAGCGGTCCTCCTATTCGTGCATTCAAATGAATGGCAAAGAAGTATTCCGGTTTGCTGTGCGATGTGTGCCACAGTCTATTGAGTCAGCCCTTGAAAAGGCTGGTCTCCCTACATCTAGCGTCGATTGGTTACTTCTCCATCAGGTACTGGAAAATGACCTTCAAAACAAAACCAGTATGCTAGGATTATCATTCAATAGCTAAAATCTATTGGTTGAGTCACTGGTGTGAAGTTCTGAGGTACCGTGATTTTGTAAAATGTACTGGAATTGAATGTAGGGAATCCTTAGAGATCGATGGGATTCTTTGTTGTGTTTAGCTTCTCCTTGTTATACGAAACAGTGTCAGCAACAAAAATTAACCTCCCTCGTAGTATTGAGGACAAAGATAGATTCTTCCTAACTAGATTCACTTCATATGCTAGGGTCAGGAGTCGAACCCATCCTTTTTTAAGGGATGAGAGCCCTTGCCACTCATGTCAACCTAGGTTGTATGTAGCATTTTCGTTACTGTCCCCACTGTGCTATACCTTTGTGAGTTGATTTGGAAAATCCAGAATGACCTACATCATCGTAAACTCAATTGCTTACTAAATGCAGGCAAATCAGAGGATTATTGATGCGGTAGCGACGAGGTTAGAAATGCCGCCAGAGAGGGTGATATCGAATTTGGCAAATTATGGGAACACAAGTGCAGCTTCCATACCATTGGCTTTAGATGAAGCTGTTCGAAGTGGGAAGATTAAGGAAGGCCATACTATTGCTGCTGCCGGCTTTGGTGCTGGTCTTACTTGGGGA
>JANTPZ010090113.1:0-56728 GCA_025593235.1 Vachellia pachyceras | reverse complement strand
CTCAAACTTTTCTTGTAATTGGTCACAAATCTGTCAAGCTCCCAAAGGGTCTCAGCATCGACACCATCAATGTCCACTTCAATCTCATCGTCATGTTGAGAAAGAGCTGAACTTCTTTTTTTAATGATCTGCACAATAGCATCTAACTTCTCTGCAGGTAGACTCTGGAGGCTTGTGCTAAGTTTTTGCTTTTCCTCGTAGGTCATGTCTCTTTTATAAAGATCCTTTGCCTTTGGCTTCTTTGGAGCAGGGGTTCTAGTTGACGGAGTAATGCGCACCGACTTTGGAGTTTGTATCATTGATCTGTCCAAAATCCTTCTCATATCAAGAGGTGGTGGATGGAATGCAGCAGACTTTCTAGACATTGGTGAGGGCACAGGAAGAGCTGTCCCATAATCAAAAGCATATCGTACCTCACGATTGTAATCCGATTCTATTATAGCCCATCTTTCCTCAAATATCTTTGATAGCAGGTCTGCCATTATATGAACATCTTGCCCAGGTGGGTTATATTTCATAGCATTGCGAAATGTAAGTCTCACATCCTCTGCAAATTCCTCGGGTGATTTGTACCAATCCTTGTCAAGCCCTGTTTTCACAGTACCTAAGTCCATTGGATGCGAGATTATGCTAAAATAATCATGCAATCCAAGCCCCTCAACGTCAACAGGAATTTTAAACACCCAACCATGCTTATGTTTCATCAATTTCTCAAGCAATGAACTGCAGCTTTTGAAAATTTTGGATCCCGTCCCAAAACCATATCCCATTTCTCCCCCAACCTGCTTCTTCCCATTCAATTTTGACTTCTTCGCACTTTCTGCAGGAGGGAATTTATCTTTCCCAAGCAAGAACTCTGAATTCCTATATAACTGGTTTGCCTTAGGTGTTCTCTTCTCCTTCTCAACAGTTACACTGGCTCCATAACTATTCTCCGGCACTGATAAAGTTAACCGGTGCAAAGGCCTGATAGGCTCTCGTGGAACAACAGATGCCACCTCAGACTGAACACGCCTTGCCACAATGCCATTATCAATCCTATCACTCACCAGCGAATTTGACCTGCCATACTCACCAATCTGTCCCAGTTTCACTTCAATTTTCCTGACCAAACTTCTCACTGTATCAAGCTCATTTTCAAGCTTCCTCTTGAGCTCCAATATCTCTTGTTTTGATCTTGAGGTCAAGTTTACCTTAATTCGATTATCCAATCCTGGCTTCACAGCACCATTGCCTGATGGCAACTCTCGAGTACTGTGAGTAGCCTCCTCCTGTCGACTGGAACTCAATGGTTCGTCCTGCTGATGATGGGGGCTTGAATGCTCGTCCAGCTGACAGTTGAGGCTTGAAGGTTCCTTCTGCTGACGGTTTAAGGTGGATGAGTCATCTGAAACCACATCCGGTATCGAATTTAGTTGTGGCTTGGCCGAATTTCCATCCTCGGGCAATATAGTCTGGGATGTAGTGTGTGACGGTTGCTGAGCCGACTCGTTGTTCTCATTCTTCCCGGTATCTACAACGTTATTATTGTTGGTTATGCTGTTGTTGTTGTCATCTTTGTTGGCAGTGGCCGTGGTCGGAGCAGTGTTGGGAACAACGGCAGTCAAGGCATTAGCTTTGTTCTTAGATCCTTTATAAGCTTTCCTCGTGTACACCTTGCTCTCCATATACCTCTGCTTCTCTTTAGCTCCATCATCTCCTCCCACTATTGGCCCCGACGCCATACATCCAAAACCCTAATTCTTCTCTTCAAAACTTGCCTTACCAGTACCTCTTTCAAATCCCAACCAAGTGACCAAAACTAGGTTTTTATGGACCCAAAAATGGGGGGAAAGCAACAAAACCTGAATTTCTGGGCCTTTCTCCTAGCATCTCGAATTCTAGGGCTCACGCAGACCCTTCTCTGACGAAATCCGAAAACACCAACTTTCACCTCAGCAGACGAAGGCGGCCAACCAACATGCGAAGAGAGAAAGAAACGGGTAAAGAAGAGGCAACTTCAGGGCTACAAGATCGACAGTAGGGTTTCGAGCTTGCTACCTTGGTTTCAATCAGATCTTGCACTCTCTCCTCCGCTAACACTCTCTCTCTAGAACTCTTCGTCTTCCTCTCTCTCTCTCTAGACGGAGATCGTCTCATCAAACAACAGGTGTACGGCAACGGTAGGTTAGGGGGACGCCATGGACCAGACGAAGCGTTTGGGTTGCCCTCCAGAGTCGTTCCGGGGAAGTATCCCGGCACCACAAATGAAGGGTGTGGATTCACTCGACTACATGGCATGTGGACTTCACGCACCAATAGGAAGAGAGAAGTCTGGAAGGTGCAGACGACCGACGTATTAAAGGAGGGTTAGCCTTAATGGCGGGGATTTTCGTTTGCAAAAATTTAAAGGGTTCTCCCAGTCGGAGGCATCGCGCGTGAAATATACCTGCCAGTTCGGCGGGGAGATGGGTGGGATGGCTTCCACGCTCCGGAAAGGCGCTTGGAGAGCATCGGTGCTTTCTTTTCCTTTTTCGGGCCAACCTAACCCGTGGACAAAAGCCCAAAGGTCATTTTTTGCGGCAAAAACGGCCTATAATTAATGTACCTAAAACAGTCCCAAGTTCTTGCTGGCTGTTTTTATCAAGGGCGAAAAAGAGCAAATTAAATTATTAAATTAACAATATTTGATTTTCCTTTATAATTTACATCAGTATATACCATAAATAAATCAATGTCGTTGGGAAAAAATAATAAATCAATTTCAATGTTTTAAATAAAAAATTTTTGAAGCAAGCCATCCCAGTTATAACTTTTACAGTTAAATATGAGAGGATTTTGCTTTTCAAAAAATTTAGTTTCTTAAAAAAAGAATAGGAACCAAAAATCTAAAGATCTTTACCAAAAATGTAGTATCTTACTTTGAAGTTTTGACTTTTGAGGAGATTTTCGGAAAGTCATGTCTTGTTGGCGGATCTGTAATTTATATTTTCTACCTACTGAATTGAAACAAGACAAGGGAACAAAAGCGGTATGCATGAAGAATAGGATTCTTTTCAATGTCTATCAAAAACAAAAAAGAAGAAGAATAGGATTCTTTTATTATTATTATTATTATTATTATTATTATTATTATTATTATTATTATTATTATTCCTTTTCTTTCAGGTTTGGCGAGAATAGCATTATAAATCCCACAATACTCTCTGCCAAACTGCTGCTCTTTGGGAAATCGACATCGCTCCGATGCTTGAAGTAGCAACCAACCTATATAAAAATATAACTCTACAATATATATATATATATATTCGGTTTGTTTGAAACAATGTTTCTAAAAATTAAATGTACGTTTAACAGTATTTTTCCGTAAAATAAGATAATCTCCTTCATATATTTATGTCGACTTGTATAAAAGTACTTCTCTACCTTGTTCTCAAACAGGTATATTAAAGAATCTAACTTTTTATTTTAGGTTCAAATCCTACCTCTCAAATTCTTTTAGCATAGATATCCTTCTGGAGCAAGCAAAATCCCATTCATAAGATACTGTTCAACACTAAAAACAGCCACCCATCTCATTGAAAAATTAAATATTGATTTGTGAGCCTAACCCTCATTCTAGACCCAACCAATTAGTAGTAGGCTAATAGCCCTCTAATCTTTTTTTTATACAAAAAAGTTTAAGTAGGTTCGGTACCGGTCCCCACCAAGGTCAGGGTACGGCCCCAGAGCTCTTTGAGCACTTACAAGGAACTTAAGATATCGCCTACCAAAGGAGCCCTTACAACAACAGAGGGAATTGAACTCATCTCCTTATGGGAGTTGAACCCGTTCCTTATCACCTGTGCCAACTCTGTTTGGCAATAACCATGTAATCTTGAACTAATAATGGGTTGTCTTGGGGGAGTTAGGCCCAAAAAATAACACTAGCTGCTGTTGCATGGGCCAGATGAAATGGGCCTAAAAAAGTTTTATAAGAGATACTGCAAAGTGTGTGTCCTTCGAATGATATATATAAAGAATCACTTGTTAAAATATTTAGGTCAAGCCGAAAATTCCAAGACTGTCCCTAATTCAAGGTCCTATTTGAGTGACATATTATCTTTTACAGTCTGGATTTAAACCCACCTAACGATGTGTGTTGAGGGCCATGATTGGATTAACAATGAACTATGAAGCAGCCATGAGCACTTTTTGTTTCTTGTAAGCCAAGTAACGTTAAAGAATAGTCACAATTGCATTTGTGTGGCCTTCCAATTGGTATGCATATTTATAGTTGTCCCTCTTGTTGTATAAGGCAAATTTTTAGCCAAACAAATACCAACTTCCAAAAAAATGACAATAAGAGGGAACTGACCCAACTTATAAGTTCGTAAGTTTAAATCATCCTTGCTACTGTGAAAATCTTGTTAGTGTATGATCTCAAGCACTTTTGTATGTACTTTATGAACTTTGAGATATGGCATTATCTTGGTAAGCCGTCGGAATCTAACTCACCAAAACTTTTTTGTACCAGAAAAATGTATGAATGATAAACTATATCGCCTTCGATATTTAGAATAAAAGTTAGTTACCTGATGTATGGATATTAAATGAGTGTTATTTTTAATAAAATACACTCTTTAATCACGTACATTGAAACTACTTATTATGTGCAATCAACAACGTATTTAGAGAAAAATTTATGTTTTAAAAGGCATGGATGATTAAGGCTTTATATTTAGAGTTGAAATAAATCCTCTATTTTTTTATAGTAGAGATTAGAGATAGTACATGCCTTTTCTAGTGTATGGCAGAAAAATTTAAGATAAATTACACTATGTTCTAAGTAAGATAGCAATTCATTTTCATATATTTTATATAATACAAAGGTGGCCCACCTAGCTCAACTTAACTCTTTTTAGGAAAAAAGCTCACTTTTTCTTTAAACAAAAGAGAAATGCAACTGAAATAAAATTACAAAAGGTCAAGTGAACCCCAAAAAAAAAAATCACTTTTCATTTTGGCACCATATGCCAATGAAATTGCAAAAAGCTTGTATGTGAGCTTGGAGAATATATTTGTTTATTCGTAATTATCAAATAAAGTCTCTTTAAAAGATGGGCAAAAGAAAAAGAAGACGGCACTCATAAAGGCCGTAGAAAAAGTCCCAAAGGATGTCGAATGCTCGAATCCAACCGAGATGAACGCCTTTTCCACATATGCATGAAATATGTGTTAAATAAAGAGGCAACTTAATTAAGAAATGAACTTAATTACTACCTCCTATTTTCAAAGTAAGAATTAGTTTATTTTTTTAAAAAAATTAAAAAAACTAAATTTACTAATTTAAAGTATTTGTATTTACCATTTTTCGTTAAGCTATCTAAGATGTTTGTGTTACAAGGTTAATAGGTCCTACCCGCTAGTCCAATGATGTGTTATATGATTTCTTCTAGATATGCAAAGTCAAATTCATTTTTGGGTAAATATTTAAAATTACCCTTTATCATTTGTAAATAGAGTTGTTAGCACCATAAATAAAAATAATTACAAAAATGCACATTAAATTTTTAAATGGGACATAAATACCATATCCGTTTGCTAATAAATAAAAAAAACATCCGTTAAGTTGTACAAACAGATGTTACTTTTTCTTTTGTTAGTCCCACTAAATGCCAAGTGTAATCTGCCTATTGGATGAGGTCTCCCGTCTCTCTCTTCTCACCCCACCCATTTGCCCCGATGGGCCCTCTGTGAACAGAAGAGACGTCGGAGGCACACAAGAGCCCTCTCTTCAAGTGTGGTGAACACATATCTACGACTTAGGGTTTAATTTTGCCTGGGTCCACCATCTCTCGTTATCCTGCTGTGGAAAAACAGAAATTAAAACCAGGTTGTCCATCTTCAAGCCAGCTCCTTCATCCTTGTCCGCCATTACATATGAAACTTCCTGGACTCCGATGAATCACATCATCATTTAAACTCATTGTCATCTTTCTCTCTCTCTATATATATATATAATAACTTGACACTACCAGTCTACCACCACCTAGACTTTAATTCCTGGATACCTATAGATAAATATCGATTAGAGAGCCAGAGAGGGAGTGAAAGAGATGGGTTTGACTTCAGTGCATTTGAAACTAGCGTTGTACCGATTCTGCACCACCAACACGGCAGCGGCGAAGGCGAGGCCAGCACAAGAGTCAGTGCCGGTCAGTGAACATCACCTTACACTCACCCCTCATCATCATCGTCGGCTTCCTGCTTTCTCACTTTTTTGTTTTCCCAATTGATCCCCAACTATGCTTTCTTCTTCTTCTTCTTCTTCACAATCACAGCCTCTTCTCCTTCCTTCTTCTGAGACTTTCTTCTCTACTCACTCTTCCCACCATCCTTACTCCGTTGAGATACGTAAAAGTTCTTCTTGTGGGTGGAGGCACTGGCCGGCGGACCTACGGATGTGCGGCTTAGCTATATATTAATATTATGTAATTTATTTTACATCAACTTATTTATTAATTTTGAACCAACTGAATTTTCGTTCAAATTCTTTGTAAAACATATTAAGGATGAATCCTACTTATTTCATAAAAAAATAGTTTACACCTCTAAACCCTGAGTCCGCCACTGGATCGACGTCTCATTCCCTGTGCTTAATGAAGAAAGCCGACGACTTGTTCGACCCGGAATGGTGGAGGAGTTAGCCGAGTTCTTCAAAATCTATCCTTCTTGGCGTCTCAGAGAATGGTGGTGAGCTTCGGTTCTCGACGGCTTCTGTTACCCCACCAAGTGATCTTGAACCTTTACTCTTTATTTTTTTTAGCCAATTGAAAAAGAAATCACATGGTTACAGAATATTATATGAGTCACAACTTAATTCCTCCTAACTTTAATCTGTCTATCAAATCATTCCAATTTATTGCAGACCAATATATAAGCGCACAATGTAACTAAGCAATGAGACGGATGACATTCTCGTAAATCATAGCCACCAATCAACATGTCATCACCAAACCACATGTCACATTGAGCTCCTTGCTAGCTTCCATTTTTTCAACTATATTCTTGATATTTAATAATATATAATTCAACGTGACTATTATATATTGTGCTCGTTTATAAAAGCGGTAGAAAAATACTTTTACGGAAGTTGAAGTAAATATGTGAACGAGAGTATCTCGTTTTGCAAAAAAACACCGTTGAACATGTATTTGACCTTTCCAAATGTTCCATCAAACAAGCCCATTACATGTATTCCTGTATGATTAAAAATAACCGTGACATGTGCAACACATTCCCTTTTTTAAAAAAATAAATAATTATGTATTCCTGTATGATTAAAAATAACCGTGACATGTGCATCAAATAGAGAATAGGTAGCGGCGGTGTTGGATGGAGGAGGAGACAGAGAGTATGGTTTGGTTGGGAATGGGTCCAAACTCATTGAATGCTTAATGGGTAGGTTTTTTCACAAATATTGGATAATCTTAAGCAACCAAGCTGCCTTTATATATATCAAACTTATTAAAACCGGACCGATGATTGAATCGGATAAGACAGTGGATTAAGGGTCAGTGGGTTAGACCGGAGTCAAACCAAAGGTCAGGCCGGTGAGAAATAAAAAATTAGTACACATTGACACAATAAAACTATTGAAAATTTAAAAAAAATAAGTAGTAAATTCCATTATTAACAAAATAACAATTATCAAATCAATAATATACTTATAGATTATATATCATTCAACATTATTTACTGTTTCAAAATATTCATCCTAACAAAATACAAAATATATGTGGTCAGGGGACAATTTGTTTTTGCTTCTCACATTTTATTTTCCCCTTCAAACATCAAAATGTTCTCCTTCATGTATTCTACAAATGGGACAAGAGCAATCAACATACAACAAAATGACAGTATAAAAGGTTAGTTGGAAAAATACCAATTTGTATTCTTCTAGAGTATATAAAGATTTGTCCTTTTATTTATACTATAATTGATCGTATTGTCTTTATTCATCTTAGCACCACCTATTTTCTATCTGACATATATATACCTTCCAATAATGAAGAAACTCGTAATCCCTCAAGCTATGGTTCATACTTCTTAACTTCTATTGTTTGTATCCTTTTTAATCCAATAACTTCACCTTTATCCTAATAAATTTTGTAAAAATTTTTTTAAATAAAGGATGATAGGGTCAACCCGCCTGGGCAGGTTGACCGGGTCACGCCGGTTTGACCCCAACTTCGGGTCATAACCTCAACCAAATCAGACCAGTAGCTTGTTCGCCGGTTTCCGATCCGATTTTCATAACATTAATATGTATATATATATATATATATATATAAAGGGGCAAAAGCCTCCCAAAAAAAAGAAGCTAACCCTACCACTCTTCTTGTCTATATTTGCATCAGAATCAGATGCTCCCTTTCTTTTTGTGGCCTCCACAAAAAAAATAATAAAAGTGAACATTCATTTATTCCGTTATATATATATATATATCCTCTCACATAAGTGAATGAATAAATATTTTTTTTAGGGGAAGCTTACAAGCTAAGGATGGATAATGGCTAACACGTAGCTAGAAAAGAAAATGAGAGATTATGATGGAAAGAGCAAGAATTAATAATTAATAAATACTGAAATTAGTTTTCAGGTAAAGTAGTTACCATCAGCTTCTCTATCGTGTAGCACGTACACGACCCAACTCGTGAAATGTGGTGGTCCCTTTTAATTCTGCATCTAATTACCACTTTACCCTTCTCATGGGTGGTGGGGCGTTCACAGGAACATAAAGGAGCAGCCTTCACATGCTTCAGCTGAATCCCTCACCAGCTTCAATCATCTACACACACAAGTGCGTATGTGTATTGCTTCCTTATTATTACCAATCACTTCATTAAGGGTTAATTGTTGGAATAATTCAACAATGTACGTGGTGCCATTATTTCTTGTCCCGACCTAAATATAAAGTGATCTACTAAGGTTTAAGGAATCAAGTGGGCTCAATTATGTGTCATGGACTAATATATATTGAGACTCAATTTGCTGGCCTATATTCATTGATGGGCTGAATACTGGGTCTTCCTACAAATACAGGGCTATGATCCCTGGGTTAACTAAGGTTAATGGCCGTCTTGTTTTCCCATCTGCAGACGATTTTCTCTCTTCCCTAGTGATAACCTGGTTGATCTTTCCCTTCTGTCATATGCATTCCTTTTGTCAAACGCACCCATAGATCTAGGTACGCTTTCGCAATGCTCTATGTTATTCCAATGAACTTGTACGCATCTTAAACCGCATCATTAATTTGTCTCCACTTAATTGACAAAATTACCTTTTATCCTGGTAAATGAATTCTTTTACATATTTATCTTATACAAAGTAAAATCATTTAAAATAAGAGAAATTTCTCTCTAGAACGCATGTGCCCGAAAAAATAATTATAATAAGGAAGTGGAACCAAGTTCTTATTTCGTTCAGAATAGGTTTATCCTTTTATTTTCCCAATACAACTATCTAGTTGTGTCATATTTAATTTACTATTGAGTTAAATTACGGATAACTTGTTTTTAAAGACACATGCATGTGACCATGGGTGAAAGTCTAACGAAGCAATGTTGTGTGGAGGTGGTAGGGCTACGTATCGTTAACTTTTTTTTTCCGGAGAAGGAATGATGCTATATGGGGAATAAGTATCAATTTACAGCTGTGGTGGGATAGAGGATGCAAGCGTTATTCAAAATGATTAGGCATAAAACATTTGTAGATATGTTTATATATAGCCTTTAAATTAGTTGAGCCTTTTTTAAATATTTAGTTTGCCAACATGTTCTTCGTTTTTTAATGATAATCTATTGTTGAGAAAAAAACACAAAAAATAGGAATATGCCCATAAATGGTTGGATGAACTTTACAAACCTATTCTTATTTGGTAACATATTTTTAATCATGTTGCATGTAAATTAAGATAAAATCCTTCTCACATACCTATTTCAGAATTTGTAAAATTGTTGCCTTTCAAATAAATGCTAAATGTCAGTCCAAGTTAATATGAGACGTTCTCTCCAAAATAAACAAAGATGGTTGAGATACAATATTTGGTGAATAATGTCAAAATCAAATGCCCATAGGGTTGGGTTGGAGACTCTTAATTTGCATGGCCATGCATGCTGCTTTTCTGTCCTCAATTTAATATATTTGATGACGACGTTTCTTGTATAATTTACATCTATCTTTTATGAATATTAATATAAAATATAAATTTTATAATAATTAAACTGCATTTTTCTTAAAATTAAAATAGTGGGGTTTGTTTTAAATTTTGCATATAGTAAGAAATAAAAATGGATACAAAAGTCATTAATTTTTATTTATTTTTCACCGTATAGCTTTTCACTTTTTAAAGGCTCCCTTTTAAAAAAACCTATGTAAATATGTATTTATCTAAAAAATCATCTGAATTGGTTAAGAAGTAAAGGCATTATTTAATTTTTTTCCTTTCGCATAATCGTTGCCAATTTCCCCGTTATGTTACAGACAAAAGATTTTGATCCTTCATGCCTCAATCGCGTTTCCCTAATTAAGTCTTAATTAAAAAATATTAACAGCCAAATTATAATTAATAATATTAATAAAATAGACAGCGAGCTAAGCATCCGCATGACCGCAAGGAGACACCGTCGTGTAGAGTAAGCCTTGGTTTGCTCACTTTTCAGCTCCGCCGTCCAACACGCAACAATACAACGTGTCTGTTTAGTAAAATGATGGAGTAGTATTTTTATTATTTATAAGGTAAATATATAAAGGAGATTATCTCGTTTTGTAAAAAAATATTGTTAAACATATTTTTGAAGCGTTGAGAAGCTTTCTCAAACACCTCTAATGTGGCTGTTTGAGAAGCCACGGATTTACAATTTACCAACTAATATAGGGAGAGGATTATTTTAATTTATGAAGGAAAAATATTGAATCTCCCTTATGGGGATTCCAAACGCTGACCCAAAAGCACCCAATATTTAAGAATTTAGATAGATATGTTTTTGGCCAATAATTGAAAAATAAATCCAAGTAAAAATTTAATCCCTTTAGATGATTTTTTAATTTATAAACCCTATTAGATCCGTCATAACAAAGTGCGGAGCCAGGACCCTGGACCAGTGGGGGCAATTTTTTATTTTCAAACAAATGACAACAAGCTTACAAGTGTAAATAATTTGAGTGGGTTCAAATATTAAAATTCAGTGGGTGCAAAATAAAAATCTAACAAGCATTTACATATACCCCAAAAATTGAGTGGGGGCAATTGCCCACCCTCACTCTAACGTGGCTCCGCCACTCCGTATTTGAAAAAAATGACTCAGGGTGGTAAATGCATTAAAAGACGGTTTCCGATGTTGGACCCAGCCAAAAAAATGTTTAAGTTTTAAATGAACTATAAAATATTTTAAAATGTTTGATACATCTGAAAAATATTTTAAAGTATTGAATGCACCTTATCCTATTTTATTTACATTGTAAGTGTTTGGGAAATCCTTAGAACTACTTTAAAAGCACTTTCACTGTGATAAAAGTTTAATCCAAACACTCGTACGGTATATTGGCAAGTTGGCATAAATTATTTTTTAGTTATATGATAATGAATATTAGAAATTATGTTAATGTATAGGTTTTAATTTTTGTTTACATTAATGATATTATATACAATAGTTATGCAATGACCGTAGAAAGGGGATTCCACATGCCACATTTAAAAGATTCAATCCATACAATTTCCACTGTTAATGGCACAAAAATAAAGATTATTTTAAAAAAAAAATAAATGCTTCCAAGTTTGGGAGAGTCTCTCCAAGAGGCATTATATTATATAAGGCATCGTTTCCAGAGAACAACCTGTTCACTGTTAACCAGTAAGAAAGCTGATTCCAAGGAGGGATCAAACCCTCAAGGAAGATGAATTCCTCCTTCTATTTCCGAGCTCTGTTCCTGCTGATACTTGCTCTGTTTCTGCTTTCCTTATCCTCCTCCCAAACAGAGACAACAGAGGAATTGGATTCCCTCGGTATCAGAAACACAACCGAGAATTTCGTAAGAGGAGGATGCAATTGGTTCAGAGGGAAATGGGTTTACGATGCTTCTTATCCTCTCTACGACCCCTCGTCCTGTCCCTTCATAGATCCACAGTTTAACTGCCAAAAGTACGGTCGTCCCGACACTCTCTACCAGAAATTCAGGTGGCAGCCATTTTCATGTCCCCTGCCCAGGTCACTCTGCTTTCCCTTCTTCGTCTTCTTCAACCTCTCTCTCCACATTTCTAGCGTAGAGCTTAAGATATCGCCTCTCTGTGTTTTGAATGCTACTACAATCTATATGGGTCTTTTTAGTTGTTTAGCAACTTGGTAAGTAGAAGTGGATTTCTTTTTCAGAAGAAAGAACAGGAGTGAGCTCTGTTTTTTTCAGTGGTAGTAGATTGGATCATTTATTTATGATAAATCCAGCTTTGCATTTAAAGAGCATGATGATTACCATAGGATCCTTGTCCTCTTGTGACACTATTGTTTTCTTTTTTCACCTCTCCCTTATGTCATACACACGCAAAACAACTTGTGTAAATATTCAGTGGGTGGAAACTTTTGGGTGCAGATTCAATGCTATGAATTTTCTGGAGAAATACAGAGGGAAGAAGATAATGTTTGTCGGTGACTCACTGAGTTTAAACCAGTTCAACTCGCTGGCCTGTATGATTCATGCCTGGGTTCCAAACTCAAGGACCACCTTCAACAAGAGGAACGCTCTTACTTCTGTGACCTTTGAGGTGGGTAATTAACTAACCAACTCTCATTTACCCAACTTTTCAGGTTATTGCAGTAAAACTCAAATTAGCAGTATTAATAGGATCAGACTTTGATCGTGTCTTTTCTGGTAATTAAATCCTATATATATATATATATATATGGATCACTAATGCTTGGCGGTGAGCATATTTCTGTCTGTTACTGTGCGAAAGCACCGAAGTGAGGGAAATAATGTTAGGAGGACGTGATTGGTGGGATGCTTTTTTCCTTTTTAAGGGAACATGTCTGATTTTCACACTAATGCTTAATTAATGATAGTGTCTGAAGACTTTGCGTAGTAATTTAACTAGTAACCTCTCACTTCTTCACCCACCAAATCCCAACGTGCCCATTATTACACGGTGTCTAACTTGGGATTCTCATTTACTTTATTGTGAAATAATTGAAGGAAAAATTAGTCAAATTAACTATTTGAATAAAAATGTTTCTCCTTTTCTTTTAAGGTATTTATTTTAACCATGTGTATTGAATATTAATTCTGGAATAATAGGTGTGATCAATAAGAAAAGTTCGAAAAAAGTTATAAACTTTAAATGAATTGAAATATTATATTTTGTATGAAAACAGATCCTTTACTAATTTCTGCATTTGAGATGGGATGGAGTAGTTTTTTTTAATAAAATATTTGAAATTCCAGATTTTGTTACGTTGAAATGGAAGGTTGGGGAAATTAATGTCAAAACTAGCAATGATTGATGTTGGACTCAATCCTCCCTGGGAATATTTAACACACCGCAAATAATTTACCGCAACAAGCCAGAGTGCGTACACCTGGATTCACCTAATTGAAAAAGTAAAAGTTAAAAGTAAAAATTAAATTTACCAATTATTTTGTTCCAAGTATTAGTTTCAAGTTTAAAGTGTTTTTGGCGTACCGTTACTGCCAAACAATAAAAAAGACAATGTTCGTGATAACCATTATGAATTAGTCTTGTAATGCTTGAGTTGGATCAACGTATATAAGAAGTGAAATGAGAAGTGAGGAGCATGATGGGTGTGTGAACAGGAGTATGGGCTGGAGCTGAACTTGTACCGGACGGCGTATCTGGTGGATGTTGATCGTGAGAGTGTGGGGCGAGTGTTGAAGCTTGATTCCATCAAGAACGGGGATGCCTGGAGAGGAATGGACGTCCTGGTCTTCAACACCTGGCATTGGTGGACACACACCGAGACATCTCAACCGTACGATCCATCTCTCACTTTATTTTCTATGAAAAAAGCAAGGTTCATCTGTGTGTTTGTTGGGTGTCTATATACAGCTAACAATATATACATGCAGATGGGAGTACATGGAGGCGGATAAGAAGCTGTACAAGGACATGAACAGGTTCATTGCCTTCTACAAAGGCCTCACCACTTGGGCTAGGTGGGTCAACCTCAATGTCGATCCTGCCGCCACCAAAGTCTTCTTCTTAGGCATCTCTCCTGTCCATTATCAGTAAGTTCTCTCTCAGTTTTCTCCTACTTGAAAAGACAGTCACTAACCAAATCAGTTGTTCTGAACGGAATCGAGTCTGTAACCTTCTCCTTACAAAGAAACTTTGATGTCAATGTATTACAAATCCATTGGCTCTTCCCACTCCACCTTGAATGGAACTTGTTAAAAATGGACTTTCTCTTGCAATTCTCAAGATTCTCACAATATTGATGAAATGGATACATATGTTGTGTGTGTGTATAGGGGGAGTGATTGGAATGAGCCAACAAGGTCATGCATGAAGGAGAGGGAGCCATATTTTGGGGTGAAGTACCCAGGAGGGACACCAATGGCATGGGTGGTGGTGAACAAGGTGTTGAGCAGACTGAAGAAGCCTGTCTACTTTCTGGATGTCACCACTCTCTCTCAGTACAGGAAAGATGCTCACCCAGAGGCTTACAGTGAGGTCATGGATGTTGATTGCAGCCACTGGTGCCTCCCTGGCCTCCCTGATACCTGGAATCTCCTCCTCCATGCTGCTCTCTTTCCTTAATCATCTTGTTTGTTTCTTTCATCTTAGATAGCTTCTTCTTCTTCTTCTTTCTCTCTTTCTTTTGCTCTGTTAGGGGATTTCTTAATTTGCTTATGTTAAGTGGGAGTCATAAACCCAGCAAAGGCATTGGTTTTATGCTCCAGAATTGTAATTAAAGCTTGCACTATTCTTGGCATCAACTATTTGCCTTCATTTGTACCCCAATAATTAATTAACCTTCTCAATTGTTATCACTAGCTTCAAATTTGAATCTACTTTCAGACCCTCTTTGATATAATGGAAGACATTTTTTTTATTCTCCAAATATTAAAATACTAAATATGAGTATTCTTTTTAGTAAGGATTCAAATATCGATTCATCACATTGTAGTAGATTGGTTTCTTTCATTAGATTCAACCTCAATTGATAGTCGTACATTCATATTTTGAAATAAATAAGAAAAGAAATTTCACTATTGAATTAAACTGCTAAGCCAAAATAGAATGGGCTAAAATCTGATACCTTAGAGCTTCACTTTGTATTGAAAAACTAGTGAGTGGATATTGGAAATGAAAATGAAATAAAAAATTGGAGTTGTAATTGTTGATTATTGACAATTTGACATTAGACTTATAATTCAGTTGTGTTTATTTGCTTGCACTGGTTCCATAAATTTATTTATCTACAGTCCTAAGGTGGTCTCAATTGTTGTAAAATCATCTTTACTGAATCTTTGGAAAGAATAGACATGAACGAAGCACATAATCAATACATCAATTTAAATAACTATTAAAATTAATTAATTAAGATAGTAAAGTAACAGCTTAACTATACAACTTAATTCTGGTTTAATTTATCATTCTAAGCAGCATATCAACTTCTATTAATTCCCCAGGGGCAACCAGTTTCGATGCTCATCGCAGTGACAAGCATAAAAAACTCATCACCAGTGCCGCAAACCGTTTAGACATAAGTTGAATGGTTCATATTCAATTCCTTTACTTCTACATTTTTTTCAACAAATCAGGAGGTTATCTCGTTTTACCAAAAAGCACGTGTTCAGAAGCTTTCCAAAACACCCCATTATTTGAATGCTTGTAAAAATTAAAGTGAAGATAATATCTTAAATATCAATTCTTTAAAACGTGATTTCTATTTACATATTATTACTCATCAATCTTAAATCCGAATCATTGAAATTCTTTTTTTTTTCCCCTAGGCATACATCCTCTATTGAGAGGTACTTCTACGTGAAGCATTGATGGATAGTAAATTAAACGTACGAACATCTTCCAATTTAGGGTTCGAACTTGGTTTGGAAGGGATTAAACCCCTCCGTTAAGTGTAACTCGTTGGTGATTGAAATTCTTTTGGAGCTTCGTAGATCTCAATGCCAAGCTTCGACCTCATCATTTGCAGACATTATTAAATTCAGATTTAAGTCCAGGGGATACAAAAGCATTTATTAGCCTTAATGAACGGCGTGTTTGGAAGTTAGTTGTGAAACGGTTTAGTTTTAAAATTTAGGTTTTGTCTAAATATAAAATTTTTTCTCAAAAGCTATTATGATTATAAAACATCGGTTTGAAACCTAGATTTTCTCTTTCCTACTTTTCTTCTTTCCTTTTTCTTACTTTTTTTTCCTTCTTTCTCTTTCCTCTTTCCTTCTTTTTTTCCTTATTCCTTTTTTCTCTTTCCTACCCTTTTTCTTTCCACTTTCCTACTTTTTCTTTCTTCTCTTTCCTCTTTCCTACTTACTTTTTTGCCTCAGAATCTGTAAAAGTAATAACTTCCCAAACATAAATCATTTTTCAAAACCTAAGTTTTGCCTTGGAGTTTGTAAAAGCTATTTTCCAAAATCTATTCTCTATAACCTAATTTTTGCCTCGAAATCTCTAAAATCTATTCTAAAAAGGGTTTCCAAACAAGCTCGAAATTCAAATTTAAAGGTGTCGTGGGGTTCCACAACTGGAGAAGCAAATCCAATTTTTGGATAGGTCAGACATTATTTTCTCGGATAAATGATGGGCTAGTTAGATTTGTATAAACACAAAACAGGGGCCAGATGTTACGCTCACACGAGTCACTGGTTCATGGCCTCCATGTGTCTTCCTCACCAAGCCTTCAAACATTCTCATAACGATCATCGTCTCGCCTCTTTACTCTCTGCGAACTCAAAGCTGAGTCAACCCTATGGTGCTACCACCGTCATCCACGTCGCACCGGCGTCACCTCTTCCCCCACATGTCCTCTCTCATGCATACCCTTCCACCAACCACCTCCTCTCTACCGCCATTCCCACTTCCCCTTTTATATCCCCTCACGTTCCTCTCTCTCAGTGTGTTTCATCTCACACAAGCACTTCATCAAAGACAAACGGATCACTTTTATCGAAGAAGTTTACAACAACAATGGCGTCGGAGCAATTGCCTCGCCGGGAGAACACGACGACCGAGAGGGAGGTTCATATCGAGAAGAATCAAGTCCCCAAGATGACATCCCACTTCGAGCATCTCGCTGAACAGGTTAAGGAGGAAGGATCCGACACTCCGCAGGGGAGTATTCAGGAGTTACAGGGTGGGGAGCAAAGGAAGGAGCACGGTGGGAGAGCCATTGGGGATATCGGCGGTACGGGGAAAACAAGGGAGACTCATGAATTGGGGCCTCAATTCGAATCTCTTGCTGATAAGGTGAAGGGAGAGAAACAGGAGACGAAAGATTCGTATGCCTCTATAGCCAGGAATAGTGCACCTTCTTCAAATGTGGGCAAGTTCGAAGTGAAAGCTGAAGAGAACAAGGATTCAGCCGAAGAAGCTAGACGTAGAGGGAGAGATCAATCTGAACTCCAGAGTCGAACCAGAGTGGTAAATACGGGCAGACCAACGGAAAGCGGTGTCCAGAAACAGGCAAGAGAAAGTAGAGGGCAACTTGAAGCGGAAAAGGGACGAAGCATGGAGAACAGAGAGGAGGCTAGAAGCAGAGGAGGCACAGTGAGCGGAGAAAAAGTTAAAGGAAGGGAACAGGCCGGAGAAAGCGGAGGGCAAGTTGAAGTGGAAAAGGCACGAAGCATGGAGAACAGAGAGGAGGCTAGAAGCAGAGGAGGTACAGTGAGTGGAGAAAAAGTTAAAGGAAGGGAACAGGCGGGAGAAAGCGGAGGTCAAGTTGAAGTGGAAAAGGGACGAAGCATGGAGAACAGAGGGGAGGCTAGAAGCAGAGGAGGCACAGAGAGCGGAGAAAAAGTTAAAGGAAGGGTTGGAGTGGAAACTCAAGGTCCTACTGCGGTTGTAACTTGCACATTCGAAGGACGCGAGAAGGAAGATATTGGAAGAGATACAAGAGAATTAGAAGCTGCAAGAGAGGGAGCAAAACGAGAAGAAAACAGAGGAAGAGATGGTGATCAGGAGGAAGAATCGCAATCTACCTTGGAAGAGATTTCCAAATACAGAGGCCAAGTTCAAGAGAACACAATGGAAGCCATAAGAGCAGCACAGGATCGGTATGAGAGAACAAAGCAGGCAACTAGTGAAACAGTGGGTTCTACAACACAAACAGCTCAAGAGAAAGCTGCAAAAGCAAGGGATGTAGCAATGGAGAAAGCTGCTCAAGCCAGAGAGAAGGCAGCTCAAGCCAAAGACGTAACACTAGAGAAGGCAGCTCAAGCCAAAGATTACACACTGGAGAAGGCTGCTCAAGCCAAAGACGTGACCTTAGAGAAAGGCCAACAAGGCTATTCTACTGCAAAAGACACAATCTCAAGCACCACCCAGACGGCTTCAGATTACACCTCTCAAGCGGCAGAGAAGGCGAAATCTGCTGGTACTACTGCTACGCAATATGTTGGAGAGAAAGCTGTCCAGGCTAAGGATGTCACTTTGGAGACCGGCAAGACTGCGGCTGAATATGCTGGAAAGCTGGCGGCTGATATGAAGGATAAGGCCACCATGGCCGGGTGGACGGCGGCACACTTTTCCACAGAGAAGACCGTGGAGGGGACGAAAGCAGCGGCGAATGTTGTTCAGGGAACGGCTGGATATGCTGCTAATAAGGCCACTGAGATTGCATCCAAGTCATTGGGTGCTGTCAAAGGGTTAGCTTCTAAAGCTGGGGAGACTGCTAAAGATTATACTGCGAGGAAGAAGGAGGAGGCAGAGACTAATTATGAGAACAAAAAAGGGTCTCAGCAACAGGTTTTTTTTTATTCCCTTTATCACAGTCCTAATTTATATTTATTCATTATGCTTATGCATGCTTCAGCATAAAGCTCCAAATTGGCAAATTCACATGAACTCCTTGCTTCGTAAAGGGTGATGAACATTTCAGACTTGAAAATTTTGTTGGAAAATATGTTCTAATTGTAGGATATTTAAAGAGGACTTGTTGTGTTTGTGAAATAATTGTTCGGGGCATAAAAAAGAGTACTTTTTTTTTTTTAACGAGCTTCAGATTTCAGCTCTCCAAAGTGAGGAATTCACTCTGGTATGTCATTTGACCATACGAAAAAAATGGTAGCAAAAGCTTTCGCTTTATCACTTCTCATTTAGGTTTCATACTTCAAAATAAGCTCTCAACCTTTGCTTAAATAGAGTTGGAACGTAGTCTCTAGTAAATGTGCTGAGATACTATACAAAACTGTAGAATTATAGCTTCCTTCTGTCAGAGTCATTTGAGGGGGGAAAACTGAGTGGGGGCAATCATCTGGACAGGAAGGAGGAGGCACATTCCAAAAGAACACAAGCTTTCAGGAAGGAGGAGGGCAACCAAAAGAAGGTGGTGGGATTGGCGAAACTATAGGCCAATATGCCCAATCCACTAAAGATACTGTAGGCCAATATGCCCAATCCACTAAAGAAGCAGTGGGAGATTTTGCTCAGACAGTGACGAAGCCATTAGATGCTGCAACACAGGGAGGAAGAGAGGTTATAGGAGCTGTAGGAGAAACTGTGGGTGAAATAGGAGAGACGATGATGAAACCATCAGAGAGAGCCTCTGTACAAGTCTCAAAAGGTCAACCAGGAAGTGGGGTCATGAGTACTATTGGAGAAACCATAGCAGAAATAGCACAGACAACGAAAGCCATGGTTGTGGGAGATGATGAAATAGAGAGGGGCTCAGAACAACAGAGCAATATTGGTTCAGAGTTTGACCTTGGCAACCAAGGAGAAGGATTCACACATGAAGAGCGTAGAAGGAAGACCGTTGAAACTCGGAAAACCTGAAGTTCTTTTGTTTTGGGGGGGGGGTTTATTCATAGACAAGACATGTTCAGTATGATTGATGTTTTCTGGCGTTTGCTTTTGAGGGAGTTTGTGAATAAATAAGAAGTCGCTTTGGCGATCCCAGAATGTCAATAAACTTGTTTGGTAAATTGATTGTGCACGTTGAATAGTGTTTTTCGTAAAATGAAATAAACTCCTTTACATATCTACCGTTTTCTCAAACGGGTACAATGAATTGTAAACTCCGCCGGTGCCCTTTTGAGTTTTGGCGGTACAAAACGTACAACTGTGTTTTTTTTTTTTCAGGGTTTTGGGTTTGTGTACTAGTCTATGTAATGTTATACACTCGATGCTGAAGCAATTGCATTAGTTATTATCAGTGTGAAATTAGTCATTTGCAACTCGGTGCAATTGCGTAGGCTATTTACCTTAGTGTTCAAATTTATGTCACACATTAAAAAGCATGTCCGTTTGCATAATATGTTTATTCTTAGTATACTCTAAACTGAGCTTAGTTATTTATTTTATTTATTCTTAATAACCATTTCAAGCCGAAGATAAGAATATTGGCGATAAAAAAATCACATGATACCGTATTTTTAGTATTGAAATCTTTTAGTACTTCTCTATCTTGCTTCTCTTCACTTGGTAATAACTGTAAATTTTTTCTTTCTAAAGCAGTTAGTAAGGATATTAATCTACGATTCACATTAACAAATAATGAAGGCTAAAAATCTAAAATGTACTAAACTTCTATGAACTCAGTTGTATATAATCCCAAATTGGCATTTGGCATTTATCATGCAAATTGTAGGATGACACCCCAGTTTCCATCGGTGGGGAGCGGTACTGACGTTAAAATTAATAAAAGGGGTTTAATTTCAAAAATTAAAACATCGAGTAGTTTAAATTTCAACTTTAAAATATCGTGTGAATAATTGACTAATATTTAGAGAGGTTTTGTAGAATTTAGTCTAATACACACACACACACACATTAAATGCTTCAATTCTATAAAATTACAGCGACCAATAAGAATTCACAATTATTAAACCGTTACCCTGTTCAATATAAACAGAGGAAGTGAAGAAATTCTATCATACCACGCATGTTCTTACCTCAGCTTAGCTTCCATTTTTATCCTTCAAGAATCCCAAATAGGCCCAAAAGCTGGAATCCTAGCCTTCTTGCAAGCTCTAACAACATCCCTACTTCCTTCAGGATTGCTGGTAACAATGACCACTTCAGCCTCCCACCTAATTGCAGCATCCACACTCATCTCTCCCACATTAGGCCTCCCACTAATTGCAGTGTCATGAACAATCATATTCTCTTTTGGATATCTCCCCACAAACTCAACAGTCGCCGCCCCATAGTTCATCTCAATGTCCTTAGCCACCCACACCAGAAACACATTTGCTGGGCATGGTTGTATCAGAAATGACAGGAAAACACAAATCCCTGAACCAGTCGCCACCAGAACCACCCTCTGGTACAGATTTATCAGATAAGGCAAACCAGCAAAGTGCATGGTTCTAACCCAAAGGTGGCTTGGTGGATTTGAGATTAAAGATTTGGTGTAATCCCCTACTGCACCAGCTAGCATTATGTGTTCGCTTTTCCCATCTGATATGATCCCAAAAGCGTGCCATTCTGATAATGGGGATGGGCTGATTCTTCCTAGCAATCCTGGTTTAACCCTACCTTCAAATTTTATAACTGAAGCATGGCTTGATGCTGCTGAGACTTTGACTTTAACTTTTCTTATAGTTAACCAAGGTGTGATGATGAGGATGGCTATGGCCATGGTGAACCCAATCTCTTGCCTCTTTATTAACACTGAGATGGTTGTATTGTAGGTTTTTGAACTAGGGTCATAGCTTATGAAGAGGAAGATGAATAACCAGAGAAGAATCAGAGCCATCCACCCTGCAGAACGATGCGTCCGCTCGAACAGGTTATGATGAAGATGGCGAACAACAGGAAATGCAGCCAGGGAAGATAGAGAAATTAGAATGAGGATCGAAAAGGCTAATCCGATAATCTCTGAGGAAGTTTGTTCTTTGTTTTTGATTGTAGGGACCAGTGAATAAACAAGCCAAGCTATAGAAGAAACCCCACATCCACTGTGAATTCCTCCAAGGCTTTGAAGAAAGGAAGTGATTAAAGTTTTGATTTTAAGAGGAACACTGGGCCTGCCAGGAGTCTTTACAACAAACCAGAAGATTGATCTTAGTGATGCCTCGCTTCTGCACAACGTTAGAGCTAAAATGTTGGCAATGGAGAAGAATGTGGCCTTGTCTTTCCCATAATTGAAATGCCCTGAAGCTGCAAGAGCCAAAGTAACCATGTTCAAGCTCAAACAAACCAAGAATAAGATCTTGTACACCGTGAAGCCTTGATCAAGAAGAATCACAGACAACCTTGAATTCTTCGCATTCTTCAATGGCGGTGCAATATTCTTAACCTTCTCTGGTGTCTGTATATCCTTAACTTCTGCTATGAACTCTACCTCAACCTCTTCGCAAGCTCCATCTATGTCAATGTCACAGAAGTGGCTACTGGCTTGGCTTTGACTCGGGCTAACTGAGTTGTGAGACCGAGGGACTATCTTGAAAGAACTATTCCGACTCCATGGAAGCCATGTTCAGTTAGCTCCGGTTCTATCTTGCTTTGGTGGTGATAGTGGGTGCTGCTGCGGCGGCCGTATTATTGAAAAAGGGTTGGTTCTATTTGGATTGATCTCGAATGCGACACCACGACAGCTTGAGAATCTAGCAAGCTTCATCATCTCTGTGCCTTCCATCACTTCTTCCATTGATGCTGCTCTGGTAGTACGCTATAGATAGTGGAATTGCATATCTAATTAATTCGCAAATTTTAAATAGCATCGCTTTTGCTTGTATGATTACTGTAATAAAGGAACAAAGAGGGAGATGGATTAATTAGGAATTAATTGGTGGTATCCAGTTTTAGTCAAGCTGGTATCTGCAACAAAACATTAAAATAACGAGTTCCTACCATAAAAGTATGCTTCTCCATGACAAGAAATATTGGCCCCATTTGACTGACTGTTTAGGTTATACCATGTTCAACAGTGTTTTTTCGTAAAACGAGATAATCTTTTTCATATATTTACCCCAACTTACATAAAAGTATTTTTCTACCGAGTTCCCAAACGAGCTCATTAGATATGGTTTTTGCTCTCCTTTCACTTTCCCCGATACAATGGGTATGAAGCAGGACGGGGTACCATAATTTGGGTGAATTAATATATTTGATTAAGCAGCAACATGCAAATCACAAGGATTGAACCACACCTATAAGCTGAAATTGCATACTATAGCCATACATTTATTTTTTAATACAAGTTAGTTTAGGCTATTAGCTGCATCGTTGAGGAGGATAAATCAAGTACTATGAAATTTTATGGAAAAAAGCTAGAAGAACTAATAGAACACTTAGTAGAGTTATTAAGTATACCCTTTTGTTGTATCAAAAAAAAAAGTATACCCTTTTGTTTAATAATATTTAAAAGATTTGACTGTTGATAAAATATAATGATTCAATGTGATTCGGGTAGCTAACCACATAGATGAAGCTAATGACTTCTTGCTATGATTTTCGGTTTATGTCTTTCCCTCTACACTACACATAACAGCAAATCTGTGAGCAGATCATTTCTACATTATAATGATAAAAAATAAAAATGGGGGAAAAAGAAAAAATGAAGGATTTTTGCACGTTCGAACGTGATAGAAGCAATATATAGTTCAAATCTTGGGAGTATACCTGCAGTATCATTGTGATATTGCTGGTAAAGTCTTGTATATAGACAGCATGCATCGATTGAACATGAGGCCATCATCTGTGGTTTAGATTCTGTGCATTGAGTGATCATGTTGAAAATAGAAGACAGACGCTATATTTTCTGTTTAATTATAATTGTTGACTAAAATTCTCACAACAATAATTTGAATTCTCCCTTGCCACTGAGCAAGACGTGCTATATTGCAAGTATCTTGACTGAACAAGAGGTTATCATATTGTATTCTTGAAGGGAAGGAGAGGGGAAGAGAATTGGAGAGTTTGAAGGGAATGAATTATGTAACAAAATTTATCAGAGGATTTTAAGGATCAAAACCAAGTAAATAGAAACGGAGGAAATACATTCTTACCTTTTTTTTGGGTGAAAAATATATTGATACCTTTGGTTGAATAGAATTTTGCTGCATCTGGTTTTTCAAATGCACTATTATTCAATGTATTATTATTGTTGTTAGTGTTGCTGCTGTTGTTTGCATGCTATGAGACTCTTTTCCTCCACTCATCTATATGACTACTTTGGTTTTAGTCTTGAAATATACGTCACATTAAAACTTTGATTTTCTTTAAAAAATTATGATTTTTAATTTTAATAAGCAATAATTATATCAGTACATGCACATGTTTTCCAATTTTAATTTTAATACTAATTGATTTCCAGCACTGTGTTTTTAGACACCTCTTCTAATGATAAGTTGAACTTTGATTCATTAGGTTGATTTCAAGAGACTAGTCAATTTATTTAGACCTATTAGGAACAATGACTCCGTTTGGTAAAGCTTCTTAGGAGTTCAAAAGCACGTTCAATAGTGTTTTTTCATAAAACGAAACAATCTCCTTCACATATTTGTCTCGGCTTGCATAAAAGTACTTCTCTACCGCTTTTCCAAATGAGTCCAATATTTGTTTAATAATAAGCTATTTATCATTACTAACAGGTGTTGGATCTAATGGAAGGAGTTAATCACTCACAATATGAACCAAAATTTAAATTAATATTGAAAGAGGTATACATATTTAGTATGCAAGGTGATAGAACCAACGAATTATAAAGACATGGTGGTTTCTGTGCTGTATGTATATAGCCAATTGGCAGTGTTTGTTATAAACGAGTTCAACAAAATCTTGAAAATTCAAAATCGAACACTATTCTTCCTAAATCTTATGTCTTTAACAGAACACCCATTTTAGTAAAGAAATTAAACGACAAAATCAACCTTAAAAATTTACTCCTGTCCTTGCGTGCTAAACTCATTATCAGTCACTTGTACCAGAATTTTATTTTAGGTAATAAGAATTGACTCACTAAACAAATAATTAGTGTTTCTGACATAGGCATGATCTTGAAGTGACGTTCTTTGAGTCTGTTTATGATAGCGATAGAGAATTACATCACACAAATTGAAATAAAACTTATCTCATATACTTACATCATAAACCATAAATCACAGTAGAAAAGTAAACTTCATCATCAATCTAAACAGTCATTTTACTGTGTTTTGTGTTAATAATAGTTTACATGAGTTGGGTCCAAAACTCACATGAATTAGAGCATTCCTCCATACTTGGGAACTTAAAAGTATTTATAGATCACTCTGTAACAAGATCACGGTGAAATGTAAAACCACTGCCCTTAAAGATAAAGTTGGCTAGTTGCGGTTTCTTTTATTTCTTATGTAGTTATCTCACTCTTTCTTTAACAAAATAAGATATCATCACCCTTGGATTGGAACAGCTTGCACAAAGGAACAAAAACACAATTGTACAAGCTCGAATCTCTCAGCCTCCCCACACACACCTAATAAAGGTGCTTGGTCCCAAGTTAGACTCTACAATAATATTCAGTTACCTCAAAAATATAGATTCCCGAACTTGTTTGAAACAATATTTTTAAAAGTGAAATTCACGTTATGCAAAATCAGATAATCTATTTCATATATTCACCTCGCCTTACGTAAACGTACTTCTTTCCCGCGTACATTGATGATCAAGATCAAAAGGGGAAGTTCTTCGTTACAGAAACTATGGCGGTTTGTTTCCTCTGTAGCCACGTCAAATACACGGGACAGAAAAAACACCAAGGAGAAATCCGCAATCTTCTTATTGTACAACTAGAATTCGATGAATTTAGAAATTAGTTTTCTAGAGAAACCCAGAAACCACATATAGATTAATGGAAAAAACTAAGAACCCCCTCCTCCAAATATGAACAAGAAGAGGATTGATGATCAGAAATCAGACATGGCTAAATGAAACAAACAGAATTCTTAACAAGGGATCTGAGAAGTGAACCACTCCATTACATGTAATGGAGCCTTCACCAACTCTAAAGCAAGCTCCACTATCACCGTCAGGCACAAGCAGCAAGGGCATATACATGTCAACAACAATCTGCAAATACATGTATAATAAAACCCATATCAATCAATCAAATACCGATTCTTATTCATGTGGGTCTGCGTGTGTGTTAATGTATTTCAATTTAATTTTAGATCCAAACCCAGATCACAAACGGCCAAGTTACAGCAACCCAAAACAAGAAATCGCAGAAAAATCAGAAATTGAACTTGTCACTGAGAAATCGGTGATACCCAGATGATTAGAAAGAAGAGTGAGTTACAGAAGAGAGAGAGAAGTGTGTACCCGATGATCCAGACGACGAGGCCGACGGCGGAGAGGAGAAGAGAGAGGAAGGCAAAGGGAAGACCTAGAAGGAAACCCAAAGGCCTGCAATCGCCGTCTGAGCTGCACATTGTTTTTCTTTCTCTGAGCTGTGTTTCACAAGTCTCTGCAACTTTCTTCTTCTTCTGGTTATTGAAATGGAGCGAGAGAAAGACGAGAAATGAGAAGTAGTTGCAAGATTGTTCTGATCTGTTATTAGGAGGAGAAAAGAAGACACGTTTTCCGTCTTTCTATATTAAAGCAAATCCCTAGTGCCAAGAAGTTTCCCATCAAAGCAAAGCTTAAGCCGTTTCGTTCTCCTGTTTTATTTTTCCAACAGTCTTTTTAGTTTTAGGCTATGTTTGGTTTATGGAGGGGGAAGGGAAGGGATAGATAGGAGGGGATGGTAAGGGATAGAATTAGAGATGGGAATAGGTCAGGCTCTTATCAGGTGGCATACGATTTGGTCTGTTTAGGACATAGTTTAGCCTGGTGTGTTTATTAAAAAGGTCAGGTTAAGGCCTATTTAAAGGCCTAATTGTATAAATAGGCCATGACTATTTTTTTAAAGCCTAACATGTAAGCCTTTAAGTTGGTCTGTTTATATATAAAATAAATATAATTATTTTTATATGATGCAAATAACACTTTTTGTATTTTTTAAGTCCAAATTTTTATATTAAATACTTACATCCAATAAATATAGCAGGCTTAAAGCCTACCTTAAGGCCTTTTAAAGGTGCAGAATAGTAGGCTTAACGCTTACTTTGAGACCTTTTTAGAGGTCTACATTATATGTAGGTCTCTAAAAAGGCTTCAGGCTTTACCAGACCTTTCGAAGGCTTAGGTCTAAGCCTAAAAAAAGCCTACATTTAGGCTTAGGCCCAGGCTCAAACTCATCATTTTCATTACAGGCTTAAGCCTATTTAATCAAAGCCTAGCCTGGCTTGGCCTATTTCCATCCCTAGATAGAATGGTATAATGTTACCTTGTTTGGTTTAGTTAGAGGGGAAGGAAGGGGGATGATTTTTAATAATCTTTTGTTTGGTTTAGGAGAAGAAGGGAGGGAAGTTAATAATCAATTTACCATTTTATCCTTATATGTTGATTTATATTTATTTATATAATTTTCTCTCATGAAAATTAATCACTCATTTCATTTAATTAGTTAAAACAATTATTAAGGTACTTCTATCATATAATTTATTTAAATAATTAAAAAATATGATTTATATGTAGCTTAATTTCAAAATACTGAATTGATGTTTAACTTGCCACCTTAATCCAACTTGTAACTAGCAAAACGTCCAAAGAGCATAGGAGAAAGAAAGTTTTGGTTAACTGAACTATTTCTAGAGGGTAGAGGAAGAGGTTGAGAAGTGATGAGTTTTAGCCTACCAAGGGTATAGATGGAAATATAATAAAATTGGTGGGGTAAATTAGTCATAATCTTTGGCTTCCCTCCAAAAAAACCCAATTTAAAGGGAATCAAAATAAGGGGAGGGATTCATATTTAAACCAAACAAACCCTTAGGCTAATTTAATTTACATTTCTCTCATCAATCATTATTGGACCATATCTAATTTCCGATTTTAAGAACATCACAGTTTTAATATCGAAACTGGAATTTCATATGTAACACTGTAATCCCACAATAATTTGAAGGAAAAATAATAACGTATCCCTTTTTATATGAATTTTTAACGTTACAAATACAATGTAGTCATCTTCACATGAGATGCTAAAAGCTCCCAATAGTTTTTCATTTACTAAATACTTCATGGAACACTTTTTTAATATCTAGAGCTTTTAAGAAAATACATTTTGTACCCAGAGGCTGATTCTCCCGGACCCCTTTACATAAGTAGTTCAACTTTTTTTTTATTTAAAAAAACGCATAAAAATGCAATTGTGTGGAAGATATGGTCCTCCAAGGATGAGAACTGCAGTCTCAATTCCTCAGAAAAAAGGGGGAGGGGTAATTATTGTATAGTATTGTGTAAGCAATTTAACTACTAAAAAAATTTCAAAACAAATTAACAATGTGTAATGACAAGATTAAATGTAGAAAATGACAAGTTATGTGATGTTCACTTCTTGAGAGACTTCAGTGATTAAATTGTTTGCAAGAGATCATACAAATATACAATCATTCTTTCAAAAAAAAAAATTCCATAAGACTCCAAATCGTGTAATATATAACTCCTAAAGGGGGTCCTACGTCATTATACGTGTGCCAAGAAAAGCAAAGGGAAGGGCTGGCGAGCCGGAATTGACCTCAAGTCAATAGAGGATGCTTCAAGCATCTTCCAATCAATCATCATCATCTGCTCAAATTAAAATTTTCACCTTCCAAATCAATAATGGAGGCTAGCCTCTCCCGAACCTGCAACAGTACATACATACATACACGCTCACCGTTTTGGCAAAAAGACCTGCTAAAATTAAAAATTTCAATCCTCTCAAACCAAGAGGTAACAAGGTGTTTTCAAATTAAACTACTGACACAAAAAATATGCACAAGATTTACTTCTTTTTTACATAACTTGAGTCGGCTCCCTTCATAGTTCAAGATAGAGCAGCAGCTTCCTTTTCTCTTTTTTTCTCTTTTTTATTGAATACTACTCATGAAAAGCACTCGACCATCTATTTACTCAAGATTATGCAAATCTGAACTCTGATCCCCACGCGAAAGATATAGATGTGGGCCCTCTGAAATTGATAGGCTTCATATTTCCATAACTCAAAATCTACTCCAACTTTAACATATTTTTAGATTCCATTATTAGCTTAGTATAACTTTCTACTTAACTTCTATAGACTGAATCTACTCAAGAATCTCGCATAATACCCCAAAAACCCAAATTACTTACCGCACAGAGTTGTTTTTTCTGGTCATTTGCGTCTCTCTTGTCAAGATTGCTATAAGATGATGGGTTGTACCTAGACAATAAACGATGCAAGCACAAGCAACAAGGCAGGAATCAGCCAGAAGGATCAGTAGTAAATCACAACCAGTCAACTATCTGGAATAGGATATGAGGTTCAGCTAAGTCTACAAGTTCTTACCAATCACGGGGAATTCCGGCCTCATCTCGAGCAGAAAAATTAAAGGGGCCCTTCAGTTCTACATTGTATTCCTTTAGCAAGTCTGCATGGTTGATAGAAAATAGTGTTGAAGCTTGTAAAGCCTTCCATATGGACATAAGTGAACAGATGCAATAAGATCTAGTGGGCTTTCAAAAAAACCTTTGAAAGTGGAGTCAGGGGGACACTCTAATTTCTGACAGACATGAACAAACCAATAGACTCCTACTGCTACATGTGCAACTTCTTCATTAGCAATCCTTGCAACTATTTTCGATGTCCTATTGTCTCCAAATCCCACTAACTTTTGCACCAGCCGTGGCCCAGCATCAAGTCCTCTAGCCTCCTACAAGTAAAATAAATCATTACATTCCAAGCATCACGATCATATAGATTGAAGCGCTTCGATCTCTGAAGCATGTGTCAAAGGGAAAACACTTGCAAAGATTTGGTAAGAATGACAGATATTTGACTTCAGTCGTCTGGTTAAAAATCTTTCCCTCCACAGAAGGCTGGTGGTAGCAAGTGAAACGTGGTGTTGTTCATAATAGAGATAATTGAAAGACCTAAAAGATATGCACACACCAAATGATTGGTAAAAAGATCAGTGGTGAATTCATGTCAATTCACGACTCAAAATATAATATTTTAAAAAGAAAACTTATAGCCAGTTATGAAGGCAAGACCATATGACAATTTTGTTTTCATTCGATTAGGACTTCCTCAGGGAAGGTGATGACAATCCTTAGCAACACTTCCAGAATAATTGTTTGCTTGATAATAGACACCAATATTTTACTCATTTATCTAAGGATGGCAATATTCAGGGAGTAATTATAAAATGATCACCAAACATTGCCCAACTTTTGCCAACAGAAGAGGATTGAGAAATCAGAATTCTCAGAATTGTTCCAATAGTAAGTTGTTCACACTTGTTTGAGAGTCAAAAATACAAATCTACAATAACTTAATACGCAACATGAGTCACTTTTTCTTGTCACATAATCCTTAATTGATATACGGAATAACAAAACATATAGGGTAGACGCATGCATGAGTGTGCATGATGCATTGTCAAATTTAATAAGCAGCTTACCACCCAAAGACATAATCCATATACTGGCAAACAAGTACTTGAGAATAGGACTGCACAAAAGGAACACAGTACCTGGACTAATGGGATGACTGCCAAACGTGCAGCAACGCTGTCTGATGATTTCTCGCACTCCCTCCACAGTAAATTGTGAGCGGGCATATCTCCATATCTAGTTATGCACAAAGTACAGGTAAAAAATCAATGTAGCCAATGCTTTTAAAGGGAGAAAAAGAGCAAAGTGCCAACAACCCTTACTTAAAACCAAGTTCAGCAAGCCTCTGAGAACACCAAGAAAAATGGCGACTCTCGTCATCAGCAACATGAGCAAAGTCAGCAAAGAATCCCTCCCCGAGAATTTCACCAAAGGGAGAAAACCGAACCACAGTATCCCACGCCAAATCAATCGCATTGAGCTCAACATGGGCCAAATTGTGGAGCATATAAGCATTCAGTGGCAATCCTGAATTTTTGGGATCAGGAATTTCCTTAGGAGAAACCTGCATTTGGCATGAAGTAGCCCGTGCATTAATTTAAACACCTGAGTCTTCCGTCAATAAGAAAACTTTATTTCACAACATAAAGACCAAATAAAATAATCTCTTTGCATGCCTAAAGGCTATAACTTGCATTAATTCGTTGAACATTCATCTCTGCTTGGTATTCAAGTATGTGGCGAGTATCCCGCGTAGAAAACTTTTTTGGGACTGAATTGCTTAAATGTTATAACAACTTGCTTATATGACTCAAACAACCAAAGAAATGCATTGGCCTCACAAACATGATCCACTCCGCCATTTTTAGCAACCAAAAAGCTATCTCAGCGCAAAAGTTATGGAGACCACAATGAAAAACGAACCAGTTTGGGTTTTTCGGGTCGGGCAGGTTGAGTGGGTGGTGTGAATTGCCCAAGAGGGAGATTTTCGCGGCGCCACCTCGAGTAAGCGAGATGAGAGAGTCGGGACTTGGCAAGAGGATCACTGGTGGAAAGAACCAGTGAGCCTAGCTCCGCCAAAGAAGAAGCCTCCCCGATCCGGGCATCAAGCGCGTCGTCGTTAGCCGTCGATGCAATCGAAAGAAGCTGAGGTTCAGGACCATTGGGTCCCCAGTAGCGATTCTCGTTGAGGGGATTTAGCCTCCACCCTTGGAGACCTGACCAAGGTGAGAAATTGAAAGACGACGAGGAAGATGAGGACGACGTGGAGAAACTTCTGGGTTTGAAATGGCAGGTAGAGGCGACGTAGGAGCACGACGACCAGCGCGCGAGTGATGAGAGCATGACTATCAAAGACACTTCGCTCACCCACACACAACAAATCCCTTCGTCGTTCAAACTTTAAAATATTGGCATCTCGGCATTTTCCTCATTTCAATCCTTATTTTTAATTTTTCACATAACAGATGTCACCACAAAAATACTTTTTACTGCCAAATTGTTCATTGCTAAACCAAGCCCATGTTTTTTGACCAAAAAAAATGTATATTTGAATTGGGCTTTTACGATCCCAAAAGTCCTCTTGGGAAATCAACTTTTGTCAGAAGAGTGTAATCTCAACAAGAACTAAAGAGGCATACATGGAGAAAACCCTTAACTGTACAATCGTAGGAATCTCAACTAAAACCACCTGCTACCCAAGAACGGCGTCCACTTTTGCTCCCTCACTCGTAAGATTCTCATGAGGATACCATAACCTTTGGGCACAAAAACCAAAGCAAAATATGAACTCGCTTGATTTGAAACAATAGAGTAAGAATATCTCCCTAAGGTTATTATGTGTTAACCAACCAACGCCATACTCAAGACACCGCAACATGAAATGAGATTTCATGTGAGAACCAATAATGACTTCAAGAAGTTGGAATTACAGAATATCTTTGTATAACACCAAGAATCCTGAATCTGCCAGCCACAAAACAAAAGCAACAAGTCAACAATGGAACTTGAGTAGCAGTTGTTAGCGCAATGTACACATGCTACGGAAAAACTACCTACAAACCTATCTAATTATCACAACATTCGAACAAATATTATACAGAAGTTCCTGTCGAAACAATTATGGCCACATGCTGTAATGGTGCGAAGTTTCAACCAACGGGAAGAAAGATCCCATACTGCATTTGTAGGATAGGATCACTGGTGGCCTTGACTGTGATGCTTCCCCTCTACACCAGCTGCTGAATTTAGATCCACACTATAAAAGCTCTACTCTAGATACCTGACAACTGCCACATGAAATTAAAATAAAGAGGTTGGAAAAGAGTTAGCATTTGGCACGATATTGTAAATTATAATTATTGATAATGATAATAATCTTCAGACAGCCAATCAAGCTTTTCACACGTGCATATTTTGAAGGACTAATATTGAATTATTCAATATAAAGACCATACTCAGCATTTTTTATTTTGACATGATACTGGGCAATGTGCTCCTGCTCCTGAAATCTAATCAATTACTTGCGACTAAATAGAGCATAAAAAATCTACAAGGATTAAAGAGAGAGTTCTAAAATACTTCTATGATGGAAAATGAGTAACCCACGCTAATGCAGCATATACACATGGTTGAATTAGAAACCCAGAACTCAGCTCTGCACAGTCAATGACATATCAACTGGCATTGCCACTGAGGATTTCGTTTGATTTATTATGTATGACGGGGATGATAGAATGGATAATAGCATGCCATCCGAAAGGATAAATAACTCGTTTGATTTATTATTTCCATGTGAGCGACACATGTTTATATCAGAATTAAAAAAAGGAAATTTTACAAAGCATGAACAGAGACGCACAGCATGGCTGACCAATAAAAACAGCAAGAAGCCACAAAAACATGTACAATAGTTGTATATCATGAGAAAATAGAAACCCCGTCTTGATGAGGTCACAAGGTGCTCTTCATATGGGATGGTGCCCTTCGTTTGTCTTCAGAGGTAGTTTCATAAATGAAATGCTTTAAAATTTAGGTTAAATATATGACATGATGTCACCTGCCTACAACGTTGTGATATTTGATACTGTAAATATATTAGAAATATTCAATAATGTAAAAGGATTTTAGATTTCAAGATACGTTATTTAATTAATCTTAAAAATCAACATTACCAATCATTTGCCAAGATGCCTGCATGTACTGACAACCCAACATTGCCCCACAAGCCAATAACTCTCAACAAACTAAACCAGGTAATATGCCTCGTAACAATCTGGTGATCACTGGCTCAGGACTCAAGCCACTTTCTTTACTGTTTTTGAACTTCAAGCAAGTTCAAGATATCAAACAAATTTAGTAGCCATTTTATTGCAGTTCCCAGATTGCATTTAACCCAAACAAAATTTATAGAGCCCCCCATGTAGTAAAGGCTTGGTATTGGCCTGCAAGCTTCAACTAAGTTTTTATTTAGACAAACAAATATTTTTTTAAAAAAAGGCCAGATGCCCAATCATGAGGATGGATCAAAAAAAAAAGGCATAGCACACATGCTACAGAGAGAGGATAAATAAGGCAACTGGTAATAAATTTAAAGAAACCAGAACAAGATCATGCCTGAGAAACAAAAAAAAAAGCAAAAACCTTGGAAAACAAAATACTTCATCTTGACAGCTACAGTTACTTCCCTCTACAACGAAAAAAATAAACTCAACAGAAAAATGCGGAAGTATTTCAGGCCAAATGAAGAGCACATGATGTGCTAAAACTTTGGTATCTGTGATTATACCTTAGAGAATTAAATTAATTCATGTCCTTGGTGATCCTGCATCGGATCCAGACGCTGAGGAACTTTCACTATCAGAATCTGCAGAAATGCATAAAAATGAGAAACATAGAACACTTGGTCTTCAACTGCAATAGGCGAAAGCAAATCTGTGTTTGCATGGATGAAAAGCAGGATATATATTATCAAGTTATAAATCAAAGTACCACTAGAAGAAGATCCAGAATCACTGCTTGAGCTGCTAGAACTGCTTGACCTACTCCCATTATCCACCTGTTTTTCTACTTGTACAGGAAAGGATGCAGAAGTATTCCTTTCACCTGCTCAGAAACAGCCACAGACACCATATATCAGTTAAGAAACAACAAATTGCAAAAACATAACAGTTCAAGCATCACCATTCAGCTTAATAGTATTTTACCTGCCATGGTGTCTTGAGGAGCCATGCCCGCAGTAGGTTCCAGTGCCTGAAAAAATCACAAAATACTTCTATTTAACAATAATTGTTTCCCAAACAAAGGCTAGCGTCAGGAATCAAGATTGAGACAAGACTATACCCTTTGTGAGGCATTCCTGGCAGCTTCTGCTCTTTGAATGGCAAGCTCAGCTTTTCTCTTGTTTTTGCTCAAACTTTTCTTAAAGTTGGTCACAAATCTATCAAGCTCCCAAAGAGTCTCAGCATCTACACTATCAATGTCCACTTCAATTTCATCATCATGCTGCGAAAGTGTAGAATTTCTCTTTTTAATGATCTGTACAATTGCATCTAGTTTCTCTGATGGAAGACTTTGGAGGCTTGTGCTCAGTTTTTGTTTTTCCTCAAATGTCATGTCTCTTTTATAAGGATCTTTTGCCTTTGGCTTCTTCGGAGCGGGGGTTCTACTGGATGGAGTAACGCTCATGGATCTTGGAGGTTGTGTCATAGATTCTGCTCTATCCAAAATCCTTCTCATATCAAGAGGGGGTGGAGATATAGCAAGAGCCCTTCTAGATAATGGTGATGGCGCAGAAACGGTTGTCCCATAATCCAACACATATCTCCTTTCACGATTGTAATCTGATTCTATTATAGCCCATCTGTCCTCAAATATCTTTGATAGCTGCTCTGCCATTATATGAACATCTTGTCCAGGTGGGTTATATGTCATAGCATTACGAAATGTAAGTCTCACATCCTCTGCAAATTCCTTTGGCGATTTGTACCAATTTTTGCTCAGCCTTGTTTTGACAGTACCTAAGTCCATAGGATGTGTGATGATGCTAAAATAATCCTGCAATCCAAGGCCCTCAACATCAACAGGAGCATTAAAAACCCAACCGTGCTTGTGTTTCATCAACTTCTCAAGCAATGAACTACAGCTTTTGAAAAATTTTGATCCCATCCCAAAACCACGCCCCATTTCTCCCCCACCATGCTTCTTTCCATTTAATTTAGACTTCTTATTACTCTCTGCAGGAGGAAATTTATCCTTTCCTAGCAAGAACTCTGAATTTCTATATAACTGGTTTGCCTTGGGAGTTCTCTTCTCCTTCTCAACAATTTCACCACCTCCTTGACAGTTCTCTAGCACTGATATACTTAACTTGTGCAAAGGTCTGGCAGGTTGTCGTGGAACACCAACAGATGCCACACCTGACTGCACACGTCTCGGTCCAACGGAATTACCAATTCTATCATTCACCAGCATATTTGAATTGCCATAGCCACCCAACTGCCTCTGTTTCATTTCAATTCTCCGGATCAAACCTCTCACTGTCTCAAGCTCGCTTTCAAGCCTCCTTCGAAGCTCTTGCATTTCTTGCTTTGAGCTTGAGCCTAAGTTAATCTTAATACGATTCTCAGATCCAGGATTGATAGTACCATTAACTGATGGCAACTCCTGGGCACATGGAACAGTATCAAGCTGCGGATTGGGACCATCCTGCTGAGGTAGGGGACTTGAAGGTTGGTCCTGCTGAGGATTGGGGCCTGAGGGTTCACCCTGCTGAGGATTGGGGCCTGAGGGTTCACCCTGCTGAGGATTGGGGGCTGAGGGTTCCTCCTGCTGAGGATTGGGGGCTGAGGGTTCGTCATGCTGAGGATTGGGGCCTGAGGGTTCGTCATGCAGAGGATTGGGGCCTGAGGGTTCGTCATGCAGAGGATTGGGGCCTGAGGGTTCGTCCTGGTGACGATTTAAGGTGGAAGAGTCATCTGCCACTACGTCCGATTTTGAATTCAAATTTGGCTGAGTCGTGTTCTCATCCGGCGATATAGACTGCGCTGGAGGCTGGGCCAAATCGTTAGTGTCATTCTTTTCGTTCTCATTGACATTACCATTATTAACGGTGCTGTTCTTGTTGTCGTTCTTATTAACTGTTGTGGGGGTAGCAACATCGGTGGCAACGGTGTTCGAGACGTTAGCTTTGTTATTCAGTCCTTTAAAAGCTTTCCTTGTATACACCTTGCTCTCTGTGTACCTCTGTTTCTCTCTAGCTCCATCATCTCCACCTACTATAGGCCCGGAAGCCATACATCCAAAACCCTAATTCTTTCCTTTACACCTTTTTTCCTAAACTAATCTCAAATCCCAGTCTTCTAATACTAGGGTTTTACAAACAAATAAATGAAAGAATCGCATACAAGAACTTCCAGGGCTTTAGACCCAGTGAACCGAAATTTTTAGGGCTTACGTAGAATCTTCTAGGAAATATCCAAATAAACCCGCTTTCACCCACAGAGAAGAACCATAAACCTATACACACAAGGAGAGGGAGAAATCGGAGGTACAAAGGGACGAGCTTTAGACCCAACAAGGCACAGTAGGGTTTCGAGCTTGTTACCTGGGTTTCGATCAGATCTTGCACTCTTTCGCTCCAGACTTTCTCGCTCTAGAAACCTTCGTTCTCCGCGCTACACCTCTATAAACGAAGATTATTTTATCGAATTCCAGGTGTACGGCAGCGGTGGGCTCGTGTACAACCATCGACCAGACGAAGCGTTTGAGGTTCACACAGAGTCGTGCCCCGGAAGTATTATAGCATCACGAATGAAGGGCGCGGACTCACTCGAGCATACAGAGACTGATATTCACGCACCAATGAGATGCAGCATAGGGAGGGACGTGTATGTTACCGAGGAATACAAGGGCGAGAGATTTTTGTGGCGGGGACTTTCAATTGTGAAATTTTGAAAAATTTTCATAGACGGAGGCATAGCGCGTAACAAATACTTGCTTCTTCGGTGTGAGACCGGAGTAGGCCAGTGTTCGGGAGGATTCCACGCGCCGGCAAGGCGGGTGGAGTGTAGGTATGGTTTTTTTAACTTCTTTGCGCCAGTGATGTGAGTCGGTCTTTACTCTCTAGTGGCCTTATCTCTCCTGGAGCCCAACAATGTCATTCGGGGACATTTAACTCTCACCTAAAATTACGTTTAAAAGTGTTTTTTCGTAAAATAAGATAATCTCTTTCATATATTTAACATCGGCTTATATGTAAAAGTACTTCTCTACCACTTTTCCAAACGGATCCAATTTTTATTTAGCAAATATGGTCCAATTCCAGTTCAATGGGCTTCCAACCTTTAAGTACCAATAATTGAAGCACAATTCATTTAGACAAGATTTGTTTTAACCAGCTAGGAATGAGTTAGTCCCTTGTAATATGATAAATCAAATTTAAATTTCATTGGCAAAAGTGCTACATTTTAGTATTTAACAATGCATTGATAATTTTTTTATCAATCGAGCTTGGGTATAGCAAAAGAGACTAGTCTATCACAAGATAATGAATCAAGATTCAAATCTTTATTGAGAGAGGTGCCCTGTGAGGGCCTAATGAAAACAATATAATGGTTTGCCATCCTTCATAAAAAGCAATGGTCGCTCATGCTACTATATCATCTACCTTAACATATCAATAATCAGCAATATTCAACAATATATAATAAAATTTATAAATTCTTAAATTGTACATAAGTTGTAAATATAAACAACTGGAACAACTTTAACTGGTAACTTTTTTACTTTGTTGTAAACCTGAATTAAACAGGCAAAGAAAGAAGAATGCTTGTTGATTCATATCAATGCATTAACGTCAAATGCATAATTGTGCCCGTTTGGTAGAGTGATTGTAAAAGTCAAAAGCACGTTTAACTGTATTTTTTCGTAAAACAAAATAATCTCCTTCACATATTTACATTGGCTTACGTAAAAGTACTTCTCTACCGCGTTTCCAAATGGGCACAGTAATATAAAACCAGCAGAAGTCATGTTGTTGACAAAGCTAACATGATTCACTCTAAAATCTATAATCTGCACGGATCACATTCTTTAATCCACTGAAGTTTGAAGATAAAATGGACACATACACGTCCAACAAAAGAGGACTGAATGAGCCCTAAAGCATATGGTCTCTTGGTTAATATATTGCAATCTCAACTCCTTATCAAAAGCTAATATACTCTGAATCTTAATGAACATCAAACTAGCTTGTTCTTCTTGTTAGTAAACAGAAGCATGTTAATCAAATTGTTGCATGTATTTTGAAGTCGCAGGCCAATCATAGCCATTTGAATACACATTATTTCGCTTCAAACACACTGCACTTTCCTATTACTTAAGGAAACTCTGCTGTCAAAGACCCAGTGTGGTCTCTTGTCTAGCTAATAACATAATTAGATAATAACATTATCAGGATCAAGAGGTTTTCCAAAATCATTATAAAGAAGTAGATTGATTCCTCCACAGCCATAATTTTCAAATGAAAACTCCTCAGTCCTCATGGCAAGAGCGGAATTAATTGAATCTAACTCTATAGAATAAATAGAATTCACAAAGATGAAATTCATGGATAGATTAGAATGGCAGCTATTGAGGAGAAAATAATGAAAAATTCTTTGAGGTAGTTCGAATATGTTCAAAGAAGCCCATTAGAGATACCTGTAACAAGAGTAGATCAAGCAATGTGAAGTGCTCTAAAAAGGGGTAGACGAAGAACGAAATGCATTATTAAGAAGGCTATAAAGAGAGAGATCCTTTTATTTATGATCTATTAAGGGATATGATTTATGATAGAGCACAATGACTTCATATAATCCATGTAACTGACCCTATCTAATAGGATAAGACTTTGTTTGTTGTTGTTGTTGTAACTCAATCGAATTCTCTCCTCGCTATCCAATATAATCGTGCAAGGAAGCAGCAAAAATTGAAGAAGTATATACCTAGGATTTACAAGGCATAGCAATTTCACATTGCTCCTGGAATTACAAGTTTAAGACAGTTGACTATATTTGTCTCTTTTTGTAGTTAGCCAATATTTCACGTTGCTTGTGTTATTATCGTCGCTGCAATAGTATATTAAATGCGGCCAAGTGTTGGCTTTTATTAGAAAATTACTGCCGGTTCTTCCTCGCGTTTCAAACTCTGTTCACCAATGTGGTGAAATAAACTTTTAACTATAATGATAATTAGAATACTGCTAGTGCTTCCTCTACAGTTTCGGATTAATATAATAGGTGATATATATTAAGTCAACTTATATATTTTCTTCCTGAGGCTCTTGAGTCTCAATAGTGATATCAAAACTGAGACTCAACAAAATCCTGAATGGAGACTGGACCGGCCAAGAGAGTGAAAGGTGAAGTAGTGGGATCCAACTGGTTGATAGGTTTTAAAAGATTCTTTCATACGTTAAATAGGCCTATCCACATGTATGTATGTGTTTATATATATGCACACTATGGAAATTGTTAGTTAGTGAACTTGTTTGAAACAACGTTTCCAAAAGCCAAAATTTTTCGTAAAATGAGATAATCCCCTTCATATATTTACTTCGAATTGTATAAAAGTACTTCTCTACCGTGTTCCCAAACGGGTCTAGTGTGACTAATATCACATAGATCAAGAGAACTTCTGACAATTGCCTCGTAACCCAATGATATGAAAGATCTCCTATAGTTGGATGACTACTGATTTGATCTTGTACACGCTTGTGATTTTAGGCTGTTAACTAATGTGGATCTCAATGATATCACAGTGGCACCTGGCCACACTCAAAATCCTTTGATGTGGAAGGTCGTTCGTGGATCACAGGCATGAATATGACTTTGCCATGAACATTTAACACAGTTGAGATAAAAAGAGGTTGTGAATAAAAATTTCATAAATTATTATCGTAGAGTTTTTTACCAGAAGATTATCGAACTCATTGTTTAAATTTACAAAAAAAAAATTTGATATAAAATTTCCAAGGTCTAAGGTTTTGAAGTCTATATAAAACGACATGTATTGTAATAAAGAAGAAACTTATATTAATATTGATCATTAATGCAGCAGCAACAAAAAAACCACGCACAAGACAAAAACTCTGGCACTTAATAACTATGAAAGCCTATTCCTTAACTAGACACCAGGTCTCAAAAGAAAAATCAAACAAGAAAACAAAAATAAAGCAAAGGAGGACAGTAACTTGAGTACAGTAGTGATCAGACAACCTAAGATAAACATCACACTCCGTACGTATGTACTTACGCCTTCCACCAACACCACCACAACCACCACCAACAACAACAACAACCCACAATGATCCGAAAGCAGGCATGCTCGCACATTTAGGTTTTTTATTGGAAAAGGATGATCCAGGTGGGAAACACACACTTGCAAGCTCTCTAAGGAAAGCACAGCAGAACCTATCTAGCTAATTTCCAGTACGACTTTAGCTTTGTTGGTGAATCACGATGATGCTTAGGATTAGGTCCTCCCGGACTTGGTCTATCTTCATGACCAATGTCTTCCATAACTCGACCACGTATCATCGTTTGCTTCGACGACAGGTCGTAATAACCTAGTTTATGAAGAAGCCGCAGGCTATTACTGACATTCATCTTGTGTATCAATGGCCGATTTTGGAGCATGCGTGCCTCCAAACTCATGAAGAAGAAGCTCGAGAAGACGATGATTAATATCGCTATATTTGTTTTGCTAGCCATGCTTACAAGATTTGTATGAGAGTTTAAAGAGGGAGGTGCGATTAGGGTTCAGAGAGAAGGACTGGGATGGATGGATGAGTAGTTTTGAAGCTGACTATAGAGATATTTATATATTGGTTAACTGGGTTTAAATCTATAACATGAAAGCAACCCCTAGGTTTGAATAAATAAAGGACTAAATGGATGGATCAATACAAAGTGGAATCAACATGGAGTGGACCTCTACTTGACCCTAACTGAGAGATAAGAAATCTATATTTGCTTTTTTGCTTTGCCATTATACATTTTTTGTTTTTAAATGCGGTTGGATGCGGCTGGCTAGGTACCAAGTTTTTTTTTATTGAAATGCAGACGAGAATCGCTCACTAAGCAAAGAAATCAAGTAAATAAATGTACGCGACACATCCATAAGTATCTCAACTGAAAGCAGAATTATATTTCAGAGAGGAAAGAATTTTGTATATTTGGATCATTAGTCACATGGCATGTTGGATGACCCTCGTTCCTGCTTATTCCTAATTCACGTGTATGAAACTATCTCTTTCTCTTCCCAAAGGTTGTTTCTGTTCAATATGCATCCATATGCTAGCTATACAGGGGCAAGAAAATTGGAAAATGTCAATCCATGGTTACCTACGGTTTCTACCGTGTTTAACGCTGTTGAGGGTTTGAACGACCCGTATAAAATGGAGATACACTCAACGTAGCAATACATTGTGATTTTTCTTAAACATGCTTAGAAGCACTGGACCATCCATGAGAGAGTGACCCGAAAGTTGTCGTTACCTTGTTCCTTAAGTTCGTTTACTGAAAATCATTGTTAGGTTGTAAGAAATTCATCAAAAAATCTCACCACAATTAGTGGCAACGTATAATAATAAGTTCAAGTGGAAATGATAGCATATTTATATTGGAACTCTTCTCTTCGGATTTCATCGTGACTTCCTCATTCCTTTACTCTTGATGCCCCCTAATTTGAAAGAACGGCTATAATGAAAAGGGTTCAAAAACATTGACAATATATATACTTTTATATCTGTTTTTTTATTATTGGAGAGTTATATATAGGACCACCCAAAAAGTTGCATATCGAAGTTCTTAATTCCTAGCTATATATCTCACACTCGCTCTTTAACAGATACTCTCATGCATATACACATTCAAGCATCGAAAAGGACAGATTTAAACAAGAGCGCACACACAGATATATATATATATAGTAGTAGGAGTTAATATAGGCATGTGTGTGTGAGTTGCGTTCCCGGGGCCAGTCCATGTGGATATCATCAACTTGAAGCAAATCTCTGCAGGACCATCCTGCTGAAACCTTTAAACAGAGATTTTTTTAGGGTTCTTGATGAATCTGGACTGCAAAATCCATGTCCATTTGGCAGGCTACTCAGTTACATACCATACCGAACCCTACTAATGCTACTGTTAAGAGGTTCCTTTACCAGTAGCAGGTCACTTCCATTATATGCTTTTTACCGATGCAATTTTAATTGGGCAGCATACTATAACCCTTTTAAATATACAACAGAAAGTGATCTTCCACATTTTGTCCTCCACAAATCCCACTGAATATGACAAAGAAGGAAGTAGAATAATGCCTCTGCAGAAAACTAACCAATGGCTTTATAGTAAATGATAGTCATATATATGTATATGTATAACTCTGCCTATCTACGAGAGTTGGCCTTAGTGAGGAACCTTTGTCTTCTTAATCATAGGTTTTTGGGTTTGAATCTATGAGAATGCAAAAAAAAAAAATCTTTAAAATTGAATTCAACAATACTCAAATTTAATATAACCAGATAATGGCTGCGTTTGGAAACATGTTGGGGAGCCCGTTTTGGCTCCCCAAACCCATTCTCACGCAAGCCGAGACAAAATTCCTCTCACATAAAGTACCTTGGAATCTGTGTCCGTTTTCCCAACGGGTTTCCAAACGAAGCCAATCACGTAAAAAAGCAGTATATAATTCTTTGGGCTGGTTTAGAAGCTTGACTGACCCTTCCAACTCTCAAGGGTCAGAATTACAGGATGAATTAAAAATTTAGCAACAGATTTCATAATGCCTGTGACGGCTGCCATTTTTTTTGTTAGAATAGATTTCGATGGGCGGGTGGCTCCACGTAAGATTGTCAGCGAGTCGAATATATCTAATTTCGGAGCTATATCTTTGAAAAGGAATCATTTATTGTTAAGGAATAGTTAAGAAAACCTTCATCGTCAATGAAACCAGGAAACTCGTGCTTAAGAGGTAGACCGCCGATCCATGTGACGTGCATAAATGAGTTGAGTTTCCATAGAGAAGCTTCTCGCATAGAGAAGCACTGAATTCGGTTCCCTTTTTGTGTGTGTGTGTGTGTGTGTGTGTTTGTTCCCTAATACATTTATACACTAGTTGTTCTCATATGATAACCTGTCAACTTAGATTTATTCCGCAGAATAAACTCAACCTGTTCTATATGTATGTGCTTGAAAGAACTGAAAATCTTGAAGGGGGAGGATATCTAGAATAATGAATTGGAAATATTATTAATGTTTATATATGTGCCAAATTCTGTGCATGCACGTGTCACAGCTAATTTTGCAGCTTATATTATATATCTGATATTGACATTGATATTAATAGTTATGAAATGATTATAAGAAGTTGTACACGATAAGTTATCATCTCATAATCTTAAGGTAAAAAATTTGCCTTTCCTGTTGCTTCATATCAAGGCCTTGTTTCGCACTCTCTAGTAGTCTAATAGATAACAAAATCAGAGAAGATTATTGCAGTGAATATTAAAGGAGCAGTCCTGTGTACACAAGGCTCTTGTCAATTAATGGGGTTGAGGAAAGAATAGATATACATTGTCTTACCTTCACAAGGGGAGATACTGTATCCAGGATTTGAATCCGTAGCCTCCAAGTAATATGGCAACAACCTTACAGTTACTCCAAAGCTTTACCCTCTTCATAAATTAATATAATAACAAAAAAAAGTTTCATAATAAGTAAACAACATACATGCAATAACAAGCCCTTGTGCAAGAAATGACAATGGCTCCATACTGTTGACTTGTTGTAAAAATTTTTAGAATTACCATTATTTTCTTATAAAATCTTGGTAGTGATTTTCTGCTAATTTTTTATAAGCACAATTGAACTAGGAGTTTTTTTTGGGCAACCTAGAATAGCTTCTGCTGCTCTTTTAAGATTGACCATGGACCCAATCACACACAACTTGTTTATTCAATTTAAAAGCCTTGATCTGTTGCAAATCATAAATCAGCACATACATTAATCCAGATTAGCGAGGAAACCATGGATGGTGATCGACAAATTAAATGGGTTGGCAAATATTGTATCCTGATATTCTGTGATCGTATATATCTTCCACAGAACTTGCTTTTTAACTAACGAATCGCCACGTAAAAATATTCCTTAAAGACCATGTTTTGGTCTGATCTTATCGTTAGGGTACTGTATTATATTTTTTATATCATATTTTAATACTTTCATAATTAAATGGAAGAGTCACTCTTGAATAATATAATTAACCAGTAGTCAGAAAAAAATCCCACCTTTTATTGCTTGCTTTGCTCAATTTTGAGCTTTTGATCTTGCCTGTTCTACAGATTCACAATGGTGATCCATCTCGCAATAAAATAAATATTTTATTTATTTATCTTCTACCAATAATCTTACAAATTAGATTAGGGCTCGCTTGGTTTGATGGAATTAAAGAGATTGAATTGGAATTGGAGCTGGATTCCACCATGATTGCATATTTGGTACATAGAATTGCAGTTCTATATGGAATCCAAAATGCCTCAATTCCATCAAAACCAATTCCATCTCAAAACCAAAGTTTCCCAATTCCACCTCCATAATCCCATCCTTACCCCCTCATCCACCACAACTATCGGTGACTTCTTCCTCATTCACGAGAACCGCTGACTTTCTTTCTTTATCAGATCGACATCGAGTACCACAGCGTCGCAGCTACTACCGGCGACTTTCTTTGGCGACCTTCAGCTTCAGCAAGCCACGACAATCGTTGGCGACCTTTAGCAAGCCACGACCACGGAACATCAGATGGTGACCTTCAGCTTTTTTGATTTCGTCTTCTTCCTTCATCAGATCGATGTCGAGTACCCAGCGAAGATGACCTGCAGCACATACCCCATTGTTGGCAAACACTTACCAGGTGACCTCCGGCGACCTTCGATGAAGCTAAAATGAAGACGAAGGCAAAGGCACTGTAGCGAAGGAAATGGAGAGGTGAAGACAAAGGCACTGATGGCAACCTCTGGCGACCTCCGATCAAGAAGATGAAGCTTTTCATTCCAGCGAACCAATTCCGGCGATGAAGACATGAAGCTTTTTTTTGAGTTTTTTATTTTTAAATATAAAATGGCACTTATGTCTTTTTATATAAAAATTATATTCCATTTCCATGACATACCAAACGTACTTTTAAAACTCATATCCATTTCCATCAAAATCAATTCAAATGTACCAAATGGGTCCTTAGTTGGTTGCCCAAATATATGGTGGTATAATTTAGAAAAGGCTAATGACTCATGAAAAAACCAAGTGTCATTTTTATATTAATTTAAAAGGATCGCAACAGAGGTCAAGGAGTTTGCTATACCTAGTATCATTTTTTAAACCGATAGTGTTGGTTTAATCTAGGCAAAAGAAAAAAAAAAGCGAAGATAAATAAAAATAATAAAAAGCTAAGCAGACTGTGGTGCAAATATAATGTATATATCTCCAATTCATTGGTTGAGGGTGTCTTTCCATTCGTCTGTTAAATTTTAAATTTAAAGCATGTCTCTCTTCTTAGTTGCACAATTTTGTGTGATATATATAGAACTGTCACTATCTGCAATTTTAATTATCTAAGCAACCTAGTACCTTTGTTTTTATTTTAATATTCATGGCAATGGAAAATGCCGACCCCTCTCGCAAAATATTCTGGTGAAACGATCGAGAATACACCAGGTGATTTTCTAAATATTATAGTATAAATATTAAAATAAATCACATCAAAATAAAAAGTCGCCTGGTATAGTATAAATATAGCAGGTGATTTTATGAACGCCGGTCCATTTAAACCCGAGTACCGAATCCATACAAAATTTTAAGATCCAGCCCAAGGACTTATGCTATGTTTGGTAGCATGGAATCAAGAGGCTGAAAGTGGAATTGGGGTGGGAACCAATAAATATGCTTGTTTGGTTGGTTTGAAGTGGGTTCCATGGAATTGTCAATTCCATCAAATAATGGAAGTGACACTTCCACATGCCTCAGGTAGGAACTCAATTCCAGCTTTATAGAACTAGCATGTTGTCCATTTTGCCCTCTCCCCCTCACTTCAGCTACTGCAATCGCCATCAACTGTGAGCCTTCAACCTTCACTGTCCCTGCTTCCCACGCCATCTCTCTAGTGAAAAACCCACAGCACCTTCGTCCGCTGCAACTCGTCTTCTCCGCTGCAACTCATACTTTTAATTAAAATAATGTTCCCTTCGAGGTCGCTACACTGTTTCCGGAGAACACGACAACCGCTGCAAGTCATCTTCTCAGATGCTCCAAGATCCTCTGTGTGTTTGTGTAAATGAAATCAGGGTTGTTGTCTAACCACACACTTGATAAGCATCCTCACAGAGGATTTCAAATGCGAAGCAACAATGCCATTGTAGTTTTAACAAAAAAAGCTTGGACCTCTGTCAAATCTAGACAGAATGTTGCAGATTTGGAAGCTTGGACCTCCATCAGAGCATATATATGGATAATGCCAGAATGTTGCAGATCTAGGGAGAGAGAGGGAGAGAACCACGGATCTACATCAAATTTTCCACCATCCCATGTCGCTGTATGGAAGGAGGGAGCTACATAGGGACCTCTTGCTCCCAGATGTGAATGGAATTCCATCGTTGAAACATCCCATATCACAATTCCATTGTTGAAGGCTTCTTCTCTGTAGACAGTGATTGTGCCGGTGATGGGACGATGGTGCTTCAGATCTTTTTTTAATTTTAGAATGATATATTAGTCCTTTTACCTTATAAATATAAATATTTAATTAAAATAACACCTTACTTCTTCCAATATACCAAACATACTTTTAATCTCACTTCCAGTTCCACTCCCAATTCCATCAAAATGAATTCCGCGTATCAAACGGGGCATTAAGGACTGTATGACCTTTTTCTTTATTTATTTTAAAACAAATGCAACAACAATTTTAACATCACAATTTCCTTTCTCGGAAATATAGAAAGTTAAATCTAATTATTTAAACAATTATATTGACAATAATAAATACTAAAAGTAAGTTCACAAATAAAAAAATCACACATAGTCACACAAAGGGCAGCGAGCTAGGCAATCAACCCTCTTATGTGTGTTTAAGAAATCCATTAGGAGAAAAGAGTTACAGATTCAAAATAGTTCTTACGGATTTTAATATGCATTTTATCTTAGTTTGCATGCCTGTTGGAAAAATGAGATTTCCAAACATGCACCATATCATATTTTTGTTAATAATTAAAAAGAAAAGATCGACAATAAGAGAATAATACTGAGACAGCTTGGGTCAAGGTATGCGTGGTTTTAAAATGGCATGATTCATTTTTTTGAAGCAAGCAGGGACAGAGAGATGCCATATAAGTATAATACTTGTTTGGGAGAGTATTTGAGTTCCTCAAACGCACGTTCAACAGTGCTTTTCTATAAATTGAGATAATTGCTTTCACATATCTATCTTATAAACCGTAAAAACACTTCTTCAATACTTTTCCAAACGGATACATAGTAATATATGATAAAAAACGATTTACCCTCACACAAGTTGGTACAAGAATGGATGCCAAGTGAATGGATATCCCAATTGGTTTGTTTTTTCATCATCCGATATCTGATTTAGAAGAACTCATCCCATTTACCACTCTGTGTGTACGGCTTACATTTTCCTTTAAAAAAAATGAAATGAAAACAGATATAGGCCCAAAGTGGCAAAGTTCAAAGGAGGTTGGAACTTTTGGAGTCTGTCACTTATCTATTCAGTTATGAGTTACCTGTTATTAAAGAATTCTCAGACTTAAACAAGTCAACCCCTTTAAATCTACGATCCACTAGGGTTGACCATACAAAGCATAATTCCATCTGGATGTCAAAATCACAAGTCTGGCCCTCAAATAAACATATGGCAATTGTTTTTATTTTTACTGCTTTTCTTCACTTCATATACGAATCGAAGCCAAATTATATCCTTCAAGTCTATATAAATGCTTTAATTTAATCTTATTTTTAATTTTAATGTATAATATAATATATCAACACTCCAAGATCCTAGGCTACCCAAGCGGCCAAGCCCAAGAACCAACTATTCATTTGTTGACCCAGGAAAATGACCTAGTTGGGCCTCAGGCTGAGCCCAATCTTTAATCTATATGCCCTTACATCTTTTAAAAAAATAATAATAACATTTCATTTGAATTGATTTACTCATGTTAATAGATTATGTGTGTCCGTTGGCCAAAAATAAAAAATAAAAAAAGTCGATCATACGTGTCTATTTTGTTCTACCCTCCTAATCCTAGATGCTGAAGATAAGATAAAAAGATGGACAGTGATCTGCAAGACATGATAAGGGCGAGACAATTAAATTTTAAAAAAGAAGAGTAAATGGAATGTTTACATCTCCATTCTCCAAACAAAAATGATAAAAATAATTGAATAATGTCATAAAAATACTATTATCTTCTATCCTCAATATAAGAGTTAGTTGAATTTTTTTGGGAGATTAATAAAGTTATTTAATTGATATATTTATTATTTTTCTCTAGATTAATTTACCTAACTTGTAAACTAAATATAATTTAACGATACACTTAATAATTTCAGAATATATAATATAATTAAGTAGTTTATTTAACTTTTTAAATCACCTTATAAGGAATAGAGGTATACAATAGTATAAGAGTAATATAATTTTTCTTAACATTTCCACCGGCAATCTAACCAAACGGGCATATTAATATCCTACATTAGACCCATTTGGAAGCACGGTATAGAAGTATTTTTACGTAAACCGAGGTAAATATGTGAATGAGATTATCTCGTTTTATGAAAAAAAAACTGTTGAACATACGTTTAAATTTTTCCATAATCGTTACCAACAAACCCGCTGTATAATAAAAAAAGAGCAAATATTCGTATTGGATTTTGACATTTTTGGCTTTTTTACTTATTTTTGATGAGTTTTTCCTTAAAAAAAGTATTTTTAAAATAGAAAAAAGGAAAGGAAAAAAGGAGTGAGATGAGAGGGAATGTTTTGGGGGGCAACTTTGGAGGGGTCCTGACAGGGAAGTCGCATTGTAATCTTTCTCGTCAAATTGTGAATCGCATTCTCAATCCCAAGTGCTCCACATGCTACGTCCCTGTCTCCCGCCACCCAATTCAACAATTATCCAATTTCTTTTCTCATTTCTTTCAAATACAAAAAGTAAAACCCCTCCACAACATCGTCAACATAAAATCTGATTTATTATGCAATTGTATCGAATATAATTTCGAAAAATTTACAATAAGGTTCCAACAATAAAAATTAATAAACAAGAGGTTTCAAATATTGGTAAATTACGATCAACTTTTAACAGTAGCTAATCCAGTTGTTATTGACGGCTAGTGATATTGTTAATGATAACCAGACCAACTATTATAAATTTTACCGATTTTTGGGATATTTTATTCATTAATTTCTCTATTTAAGATCTAATGGTAAATTTCCCTATAAGATTTTGCTGTTTAAGATCAGAGTTAAACTCCCCTGGCTAAATATCTATTTTAGTTTCCTAATTTTTCATCATTTTTTTTGTTATAACATCAGAAATCTCAAGCACAGCAACAATTGTTTGAACAATCTTAGTAATCTGGTACATTTATATATGAGTTGGACGAAATTTTCATAGGGGTTGGATTTTGGAGCATACTAGGCAAAGGCACATTCCTAAAACTCAAAACGTATTTACACAAATACTTACATGACATTACACAAAATAATATATGCACAACCACCAAGTGTTTGGTTAAATGGAAGGGCATCATCTTTTACAACGCGAGAAACTAATGTTTATATCTTTATTAAAAGATGTCATCACATTTAGTATGCTCTTATGGTTTTATTGATCTAAACTACTTTTGGTATCTGTTGATCCTCATTAACTTTACCGTAAAGTTCAATAACATTTTAATGTCCATTAGAACACATGCATGCAAAGGTAAAATATAATGTAGTAAAATTATAAATTCACATGAAACCATTATTTCTAATGTCCCCGAACATTCACGGAACATTTTTATGTGTCTATCAGTGTTGGTTAAATAAGGGTAAAATTAAAAAAAACGAATATTAAATGCTTACAGGTGATTTATATTTGAATAAATTAGCTGATGTATGATACGTATACTGTTCTTGAAATGATCAGGAATTGGAGGATAATGTTGAGAGGCTTGAAACAGACAAATAGAAGCATGGAGAGAGCAATTCCATGGCTGAGGTTCTTCGAAGTCACATTCTTATTGCCCATCAACTTGCAGAGTCACAATCTCCATTTAAAGCCAAAACATGATGTCCAACCCCCATCACTCCAATCATCCCCCAGCTTCTTCAAATAAATCATACTACCTACCTTCCATATCGAGTCAATTGATAAATTTTTAGAGATACTAAAAAAATTGATTAATCGATATATTTATTATTTTTCTATGAATCAATCTGTCTAAATTATAAAGATATATATATTATAATTAAATAATTTATTCAATTTTTTAAATTTCTCCCAAAAAAAAAACTAACGGAGTCTTATACTAAAATTAGCAGTAGCATTGGAAAGCATCTATACACTTTACTTATACCAGTGATAACTTATGACTCTGACCATTTTAAATTATTAATTTTGTGTGCTTCAAATATGACTTACTCTTGTGTAAAGGTCTTTGTATCAAAATCTTCCCTCAAAGCTGTAGATTAAGAAAAAGGTCTTATATACTTGATGGAAAATATAATAAAACTGATCAGTGGCATCCCCTTGAAATTCCTTAACCTATGGGGTTTGTTTGAAACAATGTTTTCAAAAGTCAAATGTACGTTCAACAATGTTTTTCTGTAAAACGGGATAATCTCCTCCACATATTTACCTCGGCTTACATAAAAATATTTTTCTCCCGTGTTTCCAAACTAACCCTGTATTTTCTAAACTTATATTTTCTATTTCTATATAAAACAAAATTCATGTTAAGCTGGATTATTCATGAATTACGAATAGCTTGTATTATTTTATTCTGATCAAAACGCGACACCCATATTATAGTTGAGTATTAAATTTAATAATTTTAATTGCCATTTTTATGTAGATCTTAGTATTAAAGCATACATAAAATATGCTGAAAATGATTTATAAATAGAATGTATTTTAAAAAATGGATTGTAAGTAAGTGAGAACCTATAACTACGGTTGATATGAAAGTTGGAAGCTAAATATTTTCTGGCAGATTTTTATAGACATAAATGTTGACAATTTTAACAAGTACATGCACATATTTTTTTTGGTAAACTTTAATATGTAAAGCTAAAGAGAATTGAGTTTGAATTATTTTGCCAACGAATTGAATTTTAAAGTAGTTTTAAGGCAGGCCCCACGATTCAAAACAATAGCCCTAGACCAAGTGACCAGCTTTGTAACTTACGTGGAAACCAAAAGCTAACCTTTTGGTCGCCATTGGCGACGATTGGGACAGCTTTATATCTTGTGGTCACAATTCACAAGGAGTGGAGGCCATTTCTGATTCCCCCTTAACTATGCATTTATTATTGACTAAGGTTAATATAATTCTGATCCTTAAATTCGCTTCATTTTGGTCCCTCCCTCAAATTTCAGACAATAATAAGAATACTCATCATCACATACTATATGCTATTTATAAAGTAAAGCCATAAGGAATTTTTTAATATTATTTATAAATCATATCATTAAATTTTTTTTATACAATTTTACTCTTCATTTACTCTTGTATTGATTTTAACTATTCTCACATGATGTAATATATATTAAATAGGGGTAAAGTTGAAAGTTGATGAAATTTAGTGTTCTTCTTTATTTGTGTTAAGTGTATGAAAATAACTTATTACTCGTTCAATTCATGCATTTCATGGTAATGCAATGGAATGTAATGCAATAATTACTACGAATCGTTTATTTGATATGTTAATGGGTGTGTTTGGGAATCCGTTAAGAGAAAGAAGTTTATGGATTTCGAGAAAAATTTACAGATTTTGATTTGGTTTTTATGAATTTCGAGATGGTTTTTATGGATTTCGATATGATTTTATCTTAGTTTGCTGCATCGTTAGGAAGAAGTTCTTCTTAAACATGCACAATATGAATCATGAAATAGAATTTATATTTTATTTAAAAATATTACAAATGTGAAACAATATTTTGTACCCTCTCAAGATTAAAACGGAAGAATATCAATACGTTAGGATAGCGTAACAAAAATAAGTTCACACAAATCTAAATAAAATCTCTTTCACGTACTCATCCCGTAAACCATAAATCATGTTAGAAAAGTAGTTTTACTACTAATGAAATCAAACACTATACATATCTAAATGATGATTCATTAAAGATATAAATGCCTATATTTATTAATCTATACAAGTAGTAACGCAAATTACATAGTCAAAGACATTTAATATAGATTAATCAATTTATGCAATACATTATATTTATGATTACAGTAGATTACTTTATCATACAAACTTTTTTTTTTTGCCGAAACTTTATTATACAAACTAAGTATAGCTGGATTACATATAATCAGTAATATAGCGAGGCCCAATATATATAAGTGTGTGAAGTCAAGAACTTATATGCGTCCGTTTGAAAAAAATATTAGGATAATAATTTCACATGAATCTAAATAAATATATAAAAAATAACCGAAGATATCAAACACATGCATAAATTCGAATTGAAAAGGGTAGTGAGAGGTAGGAGCGGTGTCTAGAGCCGTCCTAAGGAGGAGGGAAGTGTGAAATGTCAGCCGTCGTATTAATGGAATCATTCATTACATTTACACTTACCCCTCTCTACCCCTCTAATCAATGAATTACCATCCCAGTCACTCGTTTTAAAAACTCTAACCATATTGTAATTAAAATGCAGGGCTCATTTAAATTTTTTAAAAAAGAAGTTGAGAAAAAACTCATTTTAAATATTTATATAAAATTTATTTAAATCATTTTAAATAAATTAATCCAAACACTTACAAAACCATGAATTTTTTTTTTTTGCCATGTCATGAATTTTAACGATACTCTACAACTTCTTAAACAACATACCCTTTTACAGTCTTATTTATAGAGTCTTATTTATAGAGTGTAGATATAAAGTTTTTACTTAACCTTATTTATAAATCATCTCATTACATATATATATATATAATATTAAGCTAGAGATTTCTTATAAAAGGTTCGCACTGTATAATGATATGTAATTATGTATATATAAAGAGCAAAATATTGAGGTTTAAAAAACACTATAATAAACCAAAACTATCAGCATATTGAATCACTACCAATATTATGAGACTTTGTTATTGTAAAAATCATATTAGAGATATTTAAATTTTTTCTTAATTTTTATTCCGGTACATGTACGCATACACTACCAAAAATATCAACCAACTAGAATGCCTTTTAGTTGACACACACACACATATATATATATATATATATTCTCTTAATTAAATCTCTTTATGTTACCATTTTAACTTTAGTAACTCTAATATCCTAGATCCATTAGCCCATGTTCACAAAGTTAACGCTACTATCAAAGCAAAATTAATGATTTAATTAAGAGGGAACATATATAGGTATCTAATTACAAATTTGAGAAAAGCTTATGTCCCTCTAACATGGTTTTCATATGTTATTGTGCTTGTTTGAAAATTTCTTTGCCAAAATGGAGCACACAAACCGAAATAAAACAATTTTAAAATCCGTAAAAACCATCTTAAAATCCGTAAAAATCATCTTGAAATCTGTAAAACCATCTAAAAATTTTTACCCCTACGTTTAGTGCAGAAACCTCGTTGGATTTAATTGAACGGAGTGAAAGCCATAAATATTCGCACAAATAAATAATTACGAGGGCGAAGGTAATATAGTGAAGCCGAAATCAACTAGTTGGGCAGTCCACAGAAAGCAAGAAGTGACATCGTGGTCGTCGTCGTTATTGGATTTGTCTGAAAACGCGGGAGAGAAGTACTTTTATGTAAGTCGAGGTAAATATGTGAATGGAACTATCTTATTTTATAGAAAATAGTGTTGAACATGCGTTTAGTTTTTTCAAACGCTTCAACAAACAAACCCATTATGGTGATATAATAAGAGAAATTTACCATGAGATCCTAAATAGATGAATGAATGAATAAAATATCTAAAAAATTGATAAAATTACTATCAGGTCATAGTAGCAGTTAGTCCGGTTGTCATTAGTAACAACCTCACCAGCCGTCAATAATTATCGGACCAGCTATTATTGGGACTAATAGTAATTTTACAAATCATTGTAACATTTTATTCATTAAATGGATTGGTAATTTTTTTTTTTTTTAAAAAAGTAAAGAGATTAATGTACACGTGAATTACATGGCATATATTCATGTATACATAAGATTAGCGAATCACTGCATGTGTTACTGTATCTGGTTTGATCTTAATATTTTTCACCAAAGTCTCCATTCACAGACTCAACCACACATGAACGTAATTATACAAAAAAATAAAAATCTCACAGCAGATAAACAATACACAACCACACATGGATCATATACTAACTATTTTTATCGTCTCCCATGTCGGGTTCCCTCACATACGATACACCATTCATGTGAAGGTGAAAGAAAAGAACAACTGGGGTTAGTTCAAATCGGAAGGAAATAATATTTTATAACGTAATAAACTAACGTTTGAATTTTTTTTAAGTATATATTAACATTTAAGATCAAATAACGCATCGAATATGATTTATATTCAATAAAAAATATTTGTGCTTGAAAAAGAATAAAAGAAAAGAGTATAATAAAATAAGGGAAAACTAATATTTTAATTACATAACTTAATTCTTAAATTTTGATTTTGTACAAACTCAGTTTCATAGTTTTAATTTGGTTATAACTCAATCTTTAAACTTTGACTTTCTGCAATTTATTCCATATAGTTTTAACCATTTTATAATTTAGTTCACGACATTTTATAATATATATAATTTATTTTAAAAATATAGTGACTAAATTATTAAATATTTAAAATTATATTGATTGAATTATAGCGAATTAAAATTCAAAAATTGAGTTATAATTACAAAATCATAATACATAGATTGAGTTATAATTGATTGAAAAATTAAGAAATTAAAATATTAATTTTTCTATGAAATAAAAAGGGGTATAAAAAAGCAGATGAGAGGAAGAAATAAAGGGTTTGTCGTAGAGGCTATATCCAAATCGATGACTTGTGGCTGTGGGGCTGCCTACGGTAATAGTAATACCAGTAAGTGGTAATACCGAAACAACCAAAAAGGCAAAAACTCTTTAAGCTTCACTGACACGCTTAGCAGCAAAAGCACCATCAACCATCTCTCATTCTCTCCTAGGTACTGTCCTATCTCTTTCGCTCCAACGTCCCCTCCCAAAACCCTCTTCCTCTCTCACTGCCCAGCTAGCCTGTGTTCTTCGTTTGCACATCCACAAATTTTGTACTATCCTTTTATTCCCTAGTATAATTGCAAACCCAACTTTAGAGATAATTCAGTTCTGAATGAGAAGAAGAAGCATGGAGTAATTTATAACTTTTTTGTTGTTTGTATGTCCATCTGGGTTTTGAATTTTTGTTTTGTGTGAGGAATCTCTGAGAGATTATAATCACAGGCGGCAGCAGTTGTAGAGTGCTCAGAGTTCACAAGAGAAGAAACAAAACCGCCGAATAATTCCTAACGCTGAAACGCAGAATCAAAAGGTAGGAATCAGAAGCTACCGCTAGGGGCCTGGCTATAATTTGAGAGCATAAACCCTCGATTTTTTTTTTTTTCAGCATCTTCTATGGATGGATGAGAAGGCATAAAGGTATGGGAATGAGGAGTACTGCTGGTGGAGGAGAGATTGTTCAAGTTCAAGGAGGCCACATTGTTCGATCCACCGGTCGGAAAGATCGTCACAGTAAGGTTTATACTTCCAAAGGCCCGAGAGATCGAAGGGTTCGTTTATCGGCACACACCGCGATTCAATTCTACGATGTTCAAGACCGCCTCGGCTA